>JAPMOR010065988.1:1779126-1831455 GCA_026543865.1 Argiope aurantia
AGTGTGAGAGGTGAAGTCCTAGTCCCCAGTGTGAGAGGTGAAGTCCTTTCTACCCGAAGCCTACCGATTAGCTTTGCTAGCGAGTTCATCAGTAGGTTTCTCAATTTATTAAACCATCTTTGATTGATGATGAAAGAATATTACGGGAAACTTCTTCTAACTTTTATAGAGAATGTCTGGCCATTATGGAGAGTATGGGGAAAAGGCCTTGTGGACATACGAGTTGTGTTGGGCCGTGTGTTCATCTCCAGAAGATACGGTCTTTAGAACACTAGTGCAATAACAAGCTCCATGAACGATCTTATTAGGCTTGGTATGGCATATTCCGCTGATCACTGCTGCATGCCTTGAAGTGAGATGGAAGATTCTACTGTCCATGGAACGCTTAGCGATGCTGGTTCAGAGAACAATACAAGCACTATTTGGTTTATATTGTTTACATTTCAATACAGACATGAAAGTGGAATATGAGAAATAATTCAGTTATGCAGGATTTCTCCCTCAAATGAATAATACATAAGTAAAAGCAATTGATAAAAATCTAAGTCTTGAATCATTCATTTTTCAATGGAATTGTGAACATCATTGTCAATAAAACTGGAGCCTCTACTAAGCACATTCAGACTAGTACCTTCACGACATTCTGTACTGTATAATCTTTATAAAGCACAAAGTGCTTTGAAGCGTCTTGGCCTTAAACTGTCGTTACGAAATTTGTATTCTGAATTTTAAAAAAATGTATGAAAATCGCAACAAAGAGCATTAACATCTTCCGCAACCTCATACATAAAATATTTAGATTTTATAAATTTTGAGAAAGTGAATAATATGAATATAGTCAATTTTAACATCCACCTGGTCCTTGTTTATGAACATTTCCAAATTATTAACTTTTCAGATAATACATGATCTTTTTTGAAAATTCTTAATGTTATGAAATCTTGTGTACCACATTTTTAAACCCTGTTCTAAAACTTTCCTTGGCCGTGGAAAAAATTTAAATTGCAGTAGTTGGATTTCAACTATTTGTTAGGATAAAAGGCAGTATTCGCATAATGCTTTGCCAATGATCAATAGTAGAAAGACAGAGGCCGATTTCAATTCCGTTAATACAATGACAATCATTATAGTCCTTCAGAATATTAATTTTTGTAAATCTTAATCTAATTGCAGTTATTGTAGGAAAATCTGCTTTTAAAAATGATCATACTTCAGAAATAATAAATGTACATTTTATTGAAGTTCTTAGCTTTTTTCAAATTGCGTTTAAATGTGAATGAATTAAGAATTGGAGCAAATTTCATGTAGGTATAAGAGGTATAAGAAAACGAGTAAAAGATTCGACACTACCAAAATGCTCTTGATTGAGACTACGGACTTAAGTAAATCCCTAAACATATTTTACATCCGCATATTCTTGAATTTAATTTCTTATTCCTGCAAGATTTAGTTTTAATCTTATCACACAATAAAATGCTTAAAATTTGAAAAATGCCAGTTTATTTGGATAATAAAAATATTTTGCACTGTAAATACCTTTCGCACGCATTTTTTAAATTATGGCGTTGGTTCTTACGCAATTTACAACTTGGCATTCAACCGATAGCGTAAATATTTAACGTGAAGGGGGGAGGGTGTATAGAAGAAACATCCTTTCATTCAGTTGTCTTAACATATTTAAGGTATTTGATTCACTAAATTCTAATGAGTGCTGGATTTCAGTTTTGAAATACTAAGTTGAATAAATCTATTCGGATTCAGAGGTAGTTTTTGAAAAGATTCTGTGCAGGTTTCTATTGGTTAAGGAAGAAATAAAATTAAAGGTTTTTCTAAAACTGGGAAGAGCAAAAAAAAATTACCATTTGTTGTGAGCGACTTTGATATTCTCCAAGTACAGAAGTCTAAAAGCAGTAATAAATGTGATAACTTTCGTCATTATTATTAACGCCTTTCTAATATTCGATAAAGGTCGTGAAAGTAATCTGAATGCGATATTCCAGGCTCTCTTCTCACTAACTGCCGCAGCTGTTATCGTTTTCTAAGAATGAGCAACTAATGTTTGACATCTTTTGCTTCATCTGTTAAGGTGTTCATGTGTATGGACATGCATATAGCTCAATGTATTCCAGCGAAATAGTCTCAATTTCCAAAATTAATTTGAGAGTTAGCAAGTCATACATTAATTTGCTTGGTACTCTCTTCTTGAATTGCCAATCAGACGATGATATTGCTATTTTCATTGATACCATCTCAGCCTTCAATTAAATGCAATTTTTCTTTAGTGGGCTTCAAATGAAACGTCTTATTCCTCCCTCAGAAGCTTTTTCCTCTTCCCGTATTTGAGGATGCAATTTTCTTACTAGGTCCTTTTTATTGAAATGTAATCTGTACAGATACGAACTAAGACTTAGTAATGTCCTTAAATAACTGCTGCTTAAAAGCAGTTACTACACGGCATCTTTGACATAAACCTATGAATCGGAGTTTATTTGTCTGCTCAAAGCCTCTAGTTGCAGAATTAGTGGTAGAAAACATTTTTTAGAATTTGTATAGTCTTGAAATACTGTTATCATTACGCTTTTCGCTATTTTAAATTAACGGCGTATGCAATGAAAATTTAAGAGAAAAATGAGCACTTGCGTAGATAACTAGTTTTTATGAAAAATACTAGGCACAAACTAGGAATCAAATTTGAGTACAAGTCCATGCCTTCACCTAACAAAATCGAAATTTCGTTAGTTGAAATTGTTTGCTTCATTAGTTCAGAACTGATCACTTGTCTTCCAAGTCGGCAATTCTAAAGAATTCTTAGCTTTCAAAAGCATTAAAGTTGCTCAAATTTCTTGACTGCCATGTTTATTGCTTAGTTTCACTTGAATTTCCAGTAATTTATCATAAATATTCAAAGAAACTCTACGTGTTACCTTGATTGCGGCGGAATTGAAAGTATCAAGTAGAAGTTATTTTTTAGAATGATTTTGGGAACTAATTTTCCTCTCTGTAAGCTTTTCTTAATACGACTTGATAGTTTAATGGTCTTTTTGAATGAGTTTCTCTCGGGAATCTTGTAGCTCTCCTACAAGTCTAAATAGTCGGATATCTTGTCGAAGAGACTGTACTTTTGTCTTCAGATTTTCTGTTAAATATTAGAACTTTCTGATATTTCGTAGGTTAAGGTAAATGAATTGTAACAAATACAGTTCAGGGAAATGTTCCCGAATTTTGCGATTCCTCAATAGGAAAATAGCGTGCAACAGATTTTTATTAAGATGGTGGCTGCTGAAACTTCATTTAACAAGCAAGCATTTTCTATTCAATTTCTCATTTTTGCTTACAAGAAAATGATTTGAAGATGCACTCTCGTTTCTGCCTTTCAAGACCCATCGCCACAACATTCAATTTGAATACAATCTTGAACGGTATTTTGGTACAGCAAAGGTAAATGACTATAAAATTTAAAGCTAAGCTTGCATTGGTATATAATTAGGAATTTTTTTCACTGACGCAGTTATGCGTCTGCGTAACTTATACCAATACTTTTTAATTAAGGCTTAAACCCATCTATGACCGCAGTACATCAAATGCTGCACCTATAATACTGATTTTTCCAAATAGTTAGACAAAACTTTAGATTTTGTCGGGAGACATGAAAGGAAATTTTTATCAAAATGGATGAACTATCTTGGATGTGACCTCCCATATTAAAATTCCATTTTTATCTAGATAAATGTCTAAATTCTGTCTTTGGCTTGTTTATTGTAAGACTTTACCTCTTTGAAGATGTCTCCAATTTCAGTATGGTTGCATTTCATTTTTCCAGACCAACTTTTTATAAGAAGCAAACTAAATGTTAACTGTAATTTCCTTATGTTCTAGTAAACAGCGTATCTCCAGCCAAAAGCAAATTTCGAATTACTGTTGCTAAAATGCTTCGGTTGCCGTTTCTTCTATTTTAAACTACGAACTTTCTGCTTAAAGTGCAAGGCAGACCAAAAGTTTTAAAAAGGACCTATAAATTCATTGCGGGATTATGTATGAAGATTGCATTTTAATTCTAGAAATGGCATATTGAGAAACAATCTGTACTCCAGATGCGAAATATATTTGGAATCGAATAAGTTTTTTCCATGAATCTTGCATCTTTGCTCTAAACAGCGGAGCTCGCAAGCTGAACATGAGCGAATGTTTTGGACATAACGCTCATACAGATAAAATAATCACTTGAGGGGATTCCTATCAAGAACATATGGGCAACCTCTAGTCTGAATAATTTACCAGTTTGTTCCCTACAGAGATTTTTAAAAAAATTCATTTTTTCTTCCGGGAAAGTGTTTTTTGGATCCCACTGATAATCTGGTCAATCGATATGCTGCCGCTTAATTTTCAGGGGAATCCCGCAATTCGCGCTGTTATCGCCAATCCTTTCTACTACCTGTAATCTCATTGCTGTGGGCTAGTTTCCAGTTGAGGACATAACGTCAAATTTAGTGGCGGTATCCAATAATTGCTCTAAATTGGAAAATGAGATCCAAAAGTAGTTGCTTTTTGAGTTCATGCGAACTGTTCGGATGTATTGTTCGTGTCAAGTTGAACATTCATTTGTTGAAATTAAGTTCTTTGTGATGGAATTTTCAAAAATGAGTAGTCGAATTTTTGATGCCTGAAGATGGTCTGGTTTTCCACCTCCTGAAAATCCATATAATCGTAGTAATGTTATCCAAGTCGGGGGAAAATCGGATAATTTTGAATTTAGTGATACGATGCTAGAAACAATTTGGAAAGTTGATTCGGCAATATTCAAGTCCATACTAGATATAACAATTTGTTGAACCCAAGATTTGTTTCAAAGTAATGAAACTTCTCTTTTTATATTTAACAAGCCAATACCCATTTCTTAATTATTGCAAATACACTGCATAAGTTTTAAAAATGGTGTATTTCGTCTCAGTCAGACATACAAATTTTATATCGTAACATAATAGCTGCGCTCATAATCGGAGCATAAACATTTTTAGGTAGTAAGCACAACGCTGTCTTCTAGCAGCTTCATATACTACTCGTACTCATGTCATGATACTGCAAATGAGAACCCTTTAGTTACCAACTATTAAAAAATGATCTTTAGTAATTGCTTTTGTTTTCACTTGAGAATATCGGATCAGAAAATACTCGATGCATTCGGTAATTCCATGGTATTTACTACAAACATGTTTTTGTAACTTTATTATGGTACATCTTCATGATCTTGGGTTCTTTTAGAAGCGGGCTCTTACACCAAACTCAACTGCTTGAAAATACTTTGTCAAAAAAAGTTCCTTTTTATGATGGATTTGATATCGAGAAAATCTTAAACTGAATTTCTGGCGCATTGGTTGTGGCTTTTACATATTGTTCCTACTCTTTATAATGAACGGAGTTGCATCATAGAACTAATTGCATCGAGGAGAATTATCATGAATAGCTTCAATTTTACAATCTCCAAAACGCAGCATTTCTTTATGTCATTCTTGTAACTCTCAAAGGGTGCTCAGAATTTCTTTCATTGGTAACCGAATAAGAAATTTTAAATTGACTTTACAAATATTCCTACTGGGATAGCCAAGTGTGAACTAAATTCTGAGCTATTCTGTTTAGCAGAATAGCTAAACATTTTGCCCAGCTTGGATGACTTTTGTCTTCAAAAAGGTAATGAATAAGGTCAATATTTATCTGAGACAAAAATATCGACACTTCAGCAGCATCTCGGGTGTATACACATTGTTTCAATACCGTGCATTCCATACTCCCTTCTAAACGAATCTGGAGTTTTAAGTTAAAATTACCACAACTTCGCAAGAGAATTCGGATCGAATATTGTTGCAGAAACTTCATAAAGTTTATCCAAGTCGATATTCGATTCTTCATTACTTTGCAATGCCTTTTTCTTAGTTCTTTTAAACATCGTAAGCACATCCTTGCATAGATCAATGCAACTTAGCCTGTCTGAGCTGCGGAAATATTGAAATGTATACAATCAGTTAATTTTAAATGATTTTAGATACTTTTCATATGAAGATATTTCACACCATCTTTCACTATTTGTTGGGACCCATTATAATACATGAGTATTGAAGTTATTTTAGCTTTTTAAATGCTAGTTTTCGCTATACTGGGTTGTTACATTTTACAGCTTGAGCCCTTTAATCGTATCAAGATCAATTGAGATCTTTTAGTTTATTAATCTAAATCTCCAACGAAAGTGGATCCTTTTTGGAAATTCTTGAAGGAAGATCGAATGAAATTTTAATGAAATCATTTTGATATGGAATAATTTGTGTAGAGAAATCTTGTGGTTTAATCCGCCTGACATCAACACAAATATGAAACAATCATAAGTTGCTCAATACTCTAAAGTTACGACAAACCCTTCATTCTTGGCGAAATTGACCCTTTTGTCCACACTTTGATACAACATCGAAACTAGAAAGGATGCAATAACATTAGATAAAGTTTTTCCATTGTTTCTGTCTTTGACTGGTATATCACCCAGCCGTAACGGTTTCGATGTTTAATATCTGTGCTAATATAATATCTGTGCTATATATTATAATATCTGCGCTATATCTGTGCTAATAATATGTGCTATATATTATAATACGTTTTATTTGTGCTAAATTCTATCGTATCGATGTAAACCGGTCTTATCTTGTTGCAAAAATTTGTGCTATGTAACTTGTTTTATTCATCCAGCTTTAATATTATATGTATCAAACGTTGACATGGAAGTTTACTACCACAGCGACCTACCTTCGTGTCAATGTTATCCATGTTAAGCTTATTTTCCCTTTGCACCATAGATTTATAGATGCAACTCTCGGAAAATACGTTTCGTATATACATGTGTATCCTTTGTGAATGTTTACAGGTTCCTAATACTGTGTATTTGTGAATGTCGGTATGCACACAATTGTCCTAAATTTACGTGGCTTTATTTCGAATACATTTTTTGTAACTTTTTGACAACTTATTTGGAACATTTTATCATTTACTGTAAGTGTATTGTGTTGCAATAAATTGTATTCTATATTCATATTTGATTCAAGCTGTATTATTTTATCCTGTTTATCGCCACTTGTTGCAGTTTTAAATGGCATTTCTGTAAACATGGCTTTAAAATGTAGATCAACATTCCTAAATTTCGAACCCAGATCTCTTAAGTGGAGTGCATTTCAATTTTATTTTTTAATTAATGTTTAGTCTAGTTCTGTTAAGTTATTGCGAAAAATGCTAGTCTTGGTTTTCTGGTTTTCATTTCATAATACAATAGCCGGGCACAGAAGTTTAATGTATATTTGAGTGGCACTTTTATAACGAAGGTAACTGGCACACAGGTATAGTCTCTCGCACTCGTAGTCATGTCACTCAAATTCGGAGAATACATTTGAGGAGTTTTCAACTTTCTATTAAAAGTAAAGTTCCTTGCTCTGTATATAGTTTAAAACGAAACCCGCTGTACAAATGTTTAATTTCATTTTTTCCTCTTCATAATTAGTTAGTAATTACATGACTGCTTTGTTGACAAAAGCTGTGAGTTTGTGGTAAATATTTTCTTCTAAATCGGTGGATTATAAATGCATACAAATCCCAAATGTCCCGTTTTTACAAGTAGAGGAAATTTACTGAAAGAGAACGAAATTTCTTCATTTGGTTCATTGGTAGCAAATAGGGTGTTGCTTTTTTTGTTGCTCAATCAAGGTATAAAAGTGGAAATAAAGTTTTGTTCAGTTGGCTGAAATTTTGATCACTGAATCGATAAAAATGTATTGAAAATATCAAACGAATGTTCTGAGCGCCCTCCATATTTTTGGGGCAGCATAGCCAGATCAAGTTGAATCAAATATTCAATTAGTCAGTCTAGCATTTTAGGCAATTGTAAGAACATGTCTGAAAAAGCCACTTTTAATCATTTATCATACGATTGAGTATCCGACTTGAGACTTTTATGAATTTCTTTCAGTATTAAATACTTGACATTAACTTGATTCGCCTGGAATCTTAACATAGGGTTCAATTTACCTGAATTAATAAGCAAGTGAAAATCGTAAGGAAACTGGATAATAAATGCTTGATTCATTCTAATTAGCAATGCTTCCAGCTAGTCTCTGGATGGAAAATTCCTTTTAATAAAGGAAAGTAGTTAGCATGACAATATAGAATTATGTCGCGGTTTTAAAATTTCAAACTTTTTGTTCCATTGAAGGTACAACGTATTCGGATATTCGTTATCTTTTATTTTGAAAGATCAATAATTCAAATAACTCTTGAATTTCAAGTAGGTACTTCGTGATGCTGATAACAAATGCTGTGTTGAAGTGAAATTTTTTATTACAAATCATAATCAAAAGGTATTGGTATAAGAGCGATAAAACTGTCAGAATAATTGAATAGATCATTTCTGTAAATATTGTAAGTTCGCTTTCTGCACTACTAGTTTAAAGAAAATTATACTCATAGACACAATCTTCCGCAATGGAGGAATTTTAAATTAAGAATTTTTGCTTCAGAGTCGATACTAAAATGCATAATCGAAACTTGAACTATTTTCCTTTTATACCAAAGAAATAATCCTTTGTCGAATAAATACCATGCTGTGTCGATTCTATTCTTAGATTGTAACATGTGCTCTGAATTTGTTTTGTAGTTATAACTACTAAAACTTGCAATTCTTGTGTCTTATTGTAGTATTATTCTTTGCTAAAATATTTTAAAATAGCTTCTATCCAATATAAATCAGCATAAGCCTGATAAAAAGTTATATTCATTTTTCAATGCTACTTGTACTGCATATTCCTGTTCATAATAGACATTAATATTGTATTTATTGGCACGTTGACACCGCACAGGTACTTGGCAATCATGCTTATTTTTAAAGATTAAAAATTTTAGATTAATGGCTTTATACTTTCCAGCTAATGATAAAATCGATTGCGTTGATTAAAATTTGTAGAACTTTAGTAGATACTTCCTGTGAATATATTCTACTGCCTATAAACAAGAGCCTTGTAGAAACGAGTTACTTCGCCTGCTTCAACGTGCTAATGAGAATTTAATAATGTGAATATAAATATGTAAACCATACAATAATGTGAATTTAAATATGTGAACTATTAAAATTTGCAATTAAATTTTTTATGTACTATTTGTCTAATAAAGATCTGTATTGTAAAACAATGAGTGTCATCCTTTGCTATGTCTCCATTAAAATCCAATTTATGAAAGGCTTTCAATTTTTTAAAATCTCGTCTGTTTTTAAGCAATCATTTCCAGGCATTGTACCTAAGAATTCTTTTTAATTCGTGTCATTGACATTATTAAAGTTAATGTTACTTTGTTGGGAGATATGTCTGACGTCCATTTAAATTGTTCTTCTGGGTGTTGATTTCCAATTCAGTTGATTTAATTTTGTAGTTTTATTGAATATTTACTGAATTTTTCAATAAAAACTGCACTTGAAGTTATTAATAAAAATCGGATTCCAGCCCTAAAGATGTCTTCAGGAATTTGAAATAACTCTTTAACTTTGGGAAATCCAAAGCCAATTGTTAAAATCTGCTTACAACCCAACAAAGTGCAAATTTTCATTAGGACAGTTTATTTTGAATTTTTAAATTTTAAACGAAAGCCTAAAACTGTGTGGTTTCAAAATCGAATGGGATGTTAGATTAAGTACTGGCTTACTCGTGTATTATAAGCTTGATTTTTGTCGGCAGGTTTTCTTTCCCTTACAACGGCATGACTAATTCTAAATTTTAGCTAATCCTTTTCAAATGTCGATAAAATTCAATATCTTATTCGATTTGTCATTTTTTTTCAATCGTAGTTGGTTAACAAAATTCAAAATTCGAATTTTACATGAGGGTTGACATTAAGTTGCACAGGAATTTTAGATTGGCTATTCATAATTTTTTCAAAATTTTACACATGGGATAGGATAATTTTCTAATTTGACTTAAAGTTTCTTTTGTAATACACTACGGTTGTTTGGATTAAAATTGGCCCATTTTAAGCGAACAAGGGACTACAAAATCAAGATGGTTTGTTTCTCATTCATAAATAAGGCAGAACCAGGAGTTTTTTTACCATCTAATATTGTTATCACCCTGTTGTCGAAATTGTTTGAGTGTAAATTCTATTCGTTAATGATGTATAACAATAAGCCATCCTGTAGTCGCAATAAATTAGAAAACCAATATGTTCTGAAAATTTTTCTATTATAAGCTAAGAAGAAATCAATGACTTTAGTTTGACATTTCGTGGCAAAATGACTCTTCGACCATAACGTAACAGTAACCAATGATTTAAAGTGTGATCATTCTTGGATAGTTCTATGATTAATGCTCATTTTTAGTGCTTTGAAAAGGGGCATATTTTTAAATGGGCCTTGCCAAAGTATTGCAAAAGACCAAGTCAGGGAAAGATGGCATGAATTTCTGTTGACAGAAATGTTGCCTCCACGTACCGGTTATATCTATTTTGGCATATTCCTTACGACCACTCGGGTCGCATTCTCTTGACCTGGTCGTCTTAAACTAGAACTCGCGCTGACATTTGTTCAGGTATGCAAGCAACATCTACCCAAAATAAGCTGAGTTTTTGTTCTTTGACAAATTTGAAAATGACTGCAGTTCCCTTTAAATCGCGATTTTTTTTCCTCCCCCATTGGTTATACGTTTAATTTTTTTTTAAAAACGCGAGTTTCTTTAGAACATGCCGATTTCCAATTGCTTAGTTATAGCCATTTTTTGCTTTGTTTCCAGTTTAAAGCCAAAAAGCAAACCCTATAATTTTTAAAGCTTACAAAAAATGAATTCTCGGCGAAATTTTGAGATATATGCAAAAGTTAATATCCTAAGCAGCACTTAAATGACAAACTTATTAAGGAGACCCCTTGTCCTTCTCTAAGAATACCGCAATATCGGACATCCTTGATATGCTATCGGAAATTACAAATTTTTAACGGAGTTAGAATCTGCCAAACGTCGCAGCTAATGAAGACAAGAGCCCAAAGAGCCAGATTCATCTCATTTGAAGTTCTAAGAACACCGGACATTTGCACCACTCTTTCCTTATCTTGACATTTTTCTTACAAAACATGCTCTCATGCAAAATATTTTTTTTTGTACTTGTTAGAAAATTTCATATTGTTATAGTATTTTTCATTTTTTAAAGAACTTCTATTGAAACGGAATCTAGACCATCTTTTTACTCAGTTCTAATCACGAATAGTCGGCATTTTGATTTGCAAGTTTTCATAACATCTTTTAAGAACATTTTTTTTACACAATTGCCTTGAATGTTAAAAATTTTTTTAGTTTCAAGATTCCAGCAATTTCTATTCATTTAAAAGTAAGACCCGATTCCCCCCCCCCAGGCTACGAAACTTTTTTTTTATTGGGAAATTGTTTCAAAAACCCTTAAGAATGGTGATAATTAAGAATTGTAATAAGATCCGTCAGTAGATGGCGCCATAGTCACTCTATTCATAAAAATAAATGCAACAAAGGTTGTTATTAATTAATAACTAATAAAAAGTATCCTACGCAACACATACAAAAAGTCAAGGGAAAAGTATTTAGGAGGTACAGCGGTCAATACTTTTCACACCGCAAGTTCGCTGTTCTTATGAGGTTTTTTTTTCCCCCGACAAAATCGGAGTCGGCAATAAAGCTAAATTAAGCAAATTTACTTTTAAAAAAAATCGCAATCGGGAATATAACCTTCACTATGTACTTATAAATGTTACGGTTCTTTAAAAATTTAGGTTGCTAATTAAAATAGAAAATTAAGCATTTACTTCCTTATTATATTTACATAAGAAAAATTGGAAATGCAATCTTGAGAAATGAACTGAATTATTCCTCTACTTTCGATCTTTTAAAGCTGATTTATTTTTTCTGGTTGCATTTAGGAATACCCATGCAATACAAAGTACTCCTCTAGTACACAAACGATTGTAGAAAGCACGGCTGACCTTTAACTGATTGAACCGATTGCTAAAAATAAAGGTACTCGTACTTATGCATCTGTTTAATTTTAGATAATTTCGGGTTTCTTTCCATGTTTTGAAATTCGCTTGTTAAATCATGTGGCCCATTTTTTTACAGCGATTTGTTTTTACGACAATGCAAAGTACTCGCAAATCAAAGATAAAAAGAGCACGTCACTTTACAAAGATAATCTTTTCTTGCATAGTTTCCTATCTGCCTTACTGCGGGCCTCGGCAGCTATGAAAGTCTGAAAACTCTTTACATAGAAAAGTTTATGTATTTGTAATGTAAAATTAATTGCTATTTTGTTTATTTGGTTGAGAAAATGCAGAGAATTACTACAAAATTCTCATGCAAGAGTAAGTTTCTATTACTCTCGCACACATATCCTGGGCGGGTGGGGGGCATAATGTCTTATGTGTAAGGGGACCCATTTGCTGTCGAACTAGTCATTCCGACACTGGTGTAATTAGATGCCTTCGAATTACAAAATTTGTGAAAAAGCGGTTCGAAATACAGACCCTAATAATTTATAGCAGGAGAATGTAGTTCAGAAATCTAAATATTTTTCCACTAAGAATTTAGGGAATTAATAATAATCTTATAATAGCTAAGGGAGGTTAAAGGGATTAAGTGGTAAAAGGGAAAAAAGACCCGTTTCAATACAGAAAATGACTTGAAGTTAAAAAAAGAGAATCCTGGGACATAATTATATAGCGATTTCAACACAAGATCTACTTCTAGAAAAAGATGTGCTAAATCATTATTTTCAATTCATCGGCAATTTTTTTCCTGTCCCTTGCATTTTCTATTAATATAATATTAAAATATCGTGAGTATACAAGACGAATTTTTGTTTACAGTTTGTAATCCTGACTTTAAACTGTTTTTATTTCTGAGTTTTTTTCATTAAATAAAGTCTTACGTGCTCAGTGATCATGGATAAATAACTTTTTAAGACCCTTAATTCCCTCGCACACGTGACTGCTATTTTCAATGTATCCTATAAAAATGTTCTTAATTTCCGAATTAAAAAAAAAATATGATTATAAAATTTTCATCAATAAAAATAATTTTATAATTTAATGCCATAGTTCATTTTTTCATTATGCATTAGTTATTGAAGTTGTTAAATATGAATGAAATACTCTTTCAAAATTTTATCTTGAAATTCGTCATTTTCTCTTGCTGCACTTTTAAAAGCCCTTTCTTAAATTTTTGGATAAATCGATTTTTTTGTGTGGTAGTTTTGAATCGGTCAAGTTCCGTTCTTTTCATAATTTCTCGAAATTTACTTACAAAAACATGATTTATTTGAATAAATCGAAAGCAGTTTTGTAAATATATACAGATACAGTTGAAGAATGTTAAAGATGAAATAAATAAATAAATAAATAAATGAATAAAAAGAGAAGGAAGAATATTGAAATATTCTGATGAAAAATAATAGAATGCCATAGACCTAATAATGGTGAATTGAAATTTATCTTGCATTGAATTTCAAAACAATTTTTTTAACATCTAGATAATTTTTTGTCATCTGTAGAAATTTTGATAGTCTGAAATAATACGATTTCTTTTAAAGAAATAAAAATAAAAATAAATAAATATGAAATTTTTTGTTTTGAATCTGGAAATTGCATTTTTTTATATAAATCATACATTTGATATATATTCTTTTTTTAATTTACATTGTAATGGAATTCTCTATGGAGTAATTAACAGGATGTCCTTTTTTTTGTAATAAAATTTTCACTCGCATTATGTGGTTGAGGTTGGAAACTGTAAATACTTCTGTTCGTTGGTCATAAGTTCTTTATGACTATACACAATTTTAGTTTATTCAGAATTTTTGTATGAATTGAACAATTAATTATTTAAATTTTAATTCCATGCGAGTTGTACCACTTTGTAGTGAATTCGAGAAAATATCTTTGATTCCATAATGTATAGGCTTATTCAATAATATGGACTCAATTTAATTAAATTGTATTTAACGAAGTATAAATTCGACGTGGACAATTTACAAACTAATGAAAAGAAGCTTCAAAGTTTTTAGTACAGTTTTAATGTTCAGTTTTAATATTCCCATTTTCCTGCACGATAAAATTCTAAGCAGTGACACTGTTTCGCAGTTCTTCCAGAGCTGTTGGTAGAGATGGGACGTAAACAACCTTCTTGACATATCCCTATAAAAAAAACGTCAGATAGTGTAAGGTCAGTGAATTGGTGATTGGCGAGGGTATCCTAGCAATCACTTAAGCAACCCCCGCCTTAGCGGCCGTGTACGCAAGTATCATCTCCCAAGCGGTGATAAACAAAACTATGGAATTTTCTCTTTCCTTCGGTAGTAAACTATTCAAATATCTAATTTGCATTTCGTAAAAATTGGGTCTTTCTTTTGGTCTATCTTTTTGAATAAATTGTATCTATCAATAATTAATGGCTTAAATTTATTTCTGGAGGAAAGTTGATTAGAAATCAGGTACAATCAATAGTTGTATTCATTTGGGCCCCGCACCACCTTAGATGGACTCTACTAATGCCATACAACTACTGCGGTTGAATTTTGCCAGTGAATTCACTATCAAATATGACGGTAGCTGCTGATCGTTTCTTACGTTGATTCGAAGTGCATTGGCTAAGGAAAATTACCCATGAGGTGGTCTCACCTTCTTTCCGAAAAGCAAATGTGATTGAATCAAATGGAATAAAAAAACACCTTTACATTTTTAGAAGAGGTTACTACCGAAAGTCAATGAGTGCTCGATAATGAGAGCTTGCTGTGAAACAGTTTTGACCAATTAAGTCATCCCAGAATTGCATAAGAAAATTGCTTAACTTAACATCGTGTGTATATTACATGTGTGTGGGTCTTCTGTTAAACATTTCTTAACTCAACAGGTTGGTGACAATATTTTCTTCAGCCAAAGTCCCTTCATCTGACGCCATTGGAATTCTGGCTGATCTCCTACCTGAAATTCAAAGTGTCTGTAAGACTAATACACATTTTTCAAATTAAAGTGAAAGAAGACTTCAAAACAAAGCATAATACCTTTATTTAGAAATAACTTCAGAATGAGAAACACAGATAAATCATTTTAAACTGTGTTTGTTTTTTAAAAATAACTTGTTGGTGCCTACTACACTCTTAATGACATTTCACTTTAGTTCTGTATTTTAAAATTTTACTTTCGAGACAGAAGTTGATCGCAAAGGCCTCTTTCATTGTTAGAGGCGACTGGTTCATGTCTCTGAAAATAAGCAATAAGTGGAAAATAATGTATCTCAAATCCTGAGACTCTCGAGCGTTATTACATTGCTTTAGTGGAAAAAGTGGTGAATTGTCACTCCAGCTCTTTGCTATTCTCGTCATCTCAATATATGTTGAACCCCGATCTTAGGCTGCATTGTAACTTCGGACAGGCTCAATAATATGACGAATGTAATTTTGAAATTGACGAATGGAATAAATTTATTTAGAGCCTTGCGTCATTATCAAAAATCAGATTCTGTTTTTCTTGCTAACCATCTTATATTTACTATAAAAAATCAGCCGTCTTCGGAATAGAGAAGAGATTATGGTGGCCTGGTGGCAAGGAATCTGCTGCAAACTGGAGGCTCCATGTTTTAGACCGAAGAACCGCCATGTAATAGGGTTTGACGCACGTTAAAATTACCATGGTCACTGGTGTGGCTTGGAAGTTTGGAGAGGGGGTACTAGTTCAGATGTCAGCTTCGTCATTTGATCTCAGTTCAAAATTACGAGGTCCATCTCCAAAAGCCCTAGTGTTGCTCTAAAGTGGGACGTTACTGAACTAAATTAACTTCTGACTAGAGTAGGTGAAAAGTTTGGGATTGGAGAATCAACTGCTCACCTGACTATATGATCAGGATCTTTTTTTTTGTTTGCTTGTTTTTGCTTATTACTAATAAATGAATTCTACAGTTTCAGTGGAAAGTAGTAAAAATTTCTTTCCCGATATAAAGAATTGCAATACTGTATTATTGCAACATTTTAAGAAATTAATTACAAATCACTCTATTACAAATCTGGACACATTGTTCTATATCGATTATTTATAAGTAATGCCATTATTGTCAAAATTTCTGTTACTTATAATTTAATGTAAATCTATTTTGTTTCAGTAATGAAGTCTTCGTAGTTAAGAGCTAAAAGTGTAATTAATTGTATAATTTATGTTCAGAAATCAGTGGAGCTTTTAGATTGGTGTTTAATTAATTCTAATTAATTTAATCAATTTGTTTCTTCTTCAAACTAACCAAAAGCAACCATATAAAGGAGTCTTTAATAAGATAAAAGAATTGGGGACTATTGCTTTTTCGCGATTCTAAAAAAATATTTCAGAAATAGTTTCATTATGAACATAGAAGGAAAATTCTTCCCATTTTTATCAAAACTTTACAATATTCATATTTTGATTTTGAGATGAAGAGATTCCATGGCAACAGATGCACAAAATACAATGAAGAGTACTTTTGTCTAAAAAGTATTCGTTATGTGTTTGAACTGGTTCTTTCATTCAAATGTTTATAATTTTGTTGTTCTTGCGATATCTTTGTAGATTTCTCGTTCATCGTAAAACTTGCTCTCTCCAAGGTATATTTCTGATGACTTTTAGAAAATGCACATAATCTTTCCTTTTCTTGTATTAATCTATATAAAAAGAGAAAACAATTTTTAAGGAACACAGCTTTTAAAGTAAATATAATAAAATTATCTGATTTTCAAATAGAATTATTAACATCTATCGATAAATGTGGCTTTTATTATGGCTCCTTACCTTATATATTTCATATAAAATGCATGAGCAGAAAAAAATGATTACATATCTCTAAAGAACAACTAAAAAATATCACGGTAGTTTTGCAAAATGAGTCGCCTGTGGTGGCTTGTTCTCTCAGATAATTGACTTTTCATTCTCTTAAACCACTAATATGGGCTACATTTTAAAAAAAAAGATAATCTTACTTATTCTGAATGAAACACATGGATCTAATTTAACCAATCTACTATAAATTACTACGCGTGTAAATTAAAGAGTATAGGTACTACGAAATAAAAGCGAAAGGGAAAATCCAACCTCAGAGTTAATGTCCAAGGAAAGCGCTTTTTTTAAAAAAATCTTAATTTGAACATTTGCAAAATTACGTGGTTGAATGGTTTGATGGATGAGTTTACATTTAATCATAACATTAAAACATTGTTTAAGATTTACATCAAATGAAATTTAAAAAATATTAAAAATAAAGAAAAAAAAATCGAACGGAAATAAAGCTGATATCGTTAAAAAGAATTTTTTTTTTAAATTTTAAGATAATGCAAAAATCATTTTTGTGGGATAATAGTTTAGATAGATGTGAATATCTGTTTTTATAAGCAAGTCATATCGATTACGTATCTGCAGACGGTTAAGACTATTTTCGAGTTCCGATTAAACTTTCTGTTTGACGCGTATGTCTATCAGCTTCATTTCTTCCACATTCCCTTTCCTCTGTCTGAATGGATCTTTCGATGATAAGGCGAGATTTCTTCTTGGCATTTTTAATACTATTTTGCTGTTCCATTAATTAGTTAAGTGAAGCTTTGTATTAAGTGCAGTTGTAAAAACATTCAATGAAGCAGTCGGAAACCTTTATACGACAATTTATTTATATTTGATGTTGCCATTTGATAATAAGTAGTAAGAATGATTTATGTGCCACATAGGATGGCATAGATTCCATCGTTTGAACCAGTTCCTCGGAAGTTCACATCATATCTTCACGTAAGATTCTAGTTGAATAAGAACATCTATGCCATTTTATGTGAAATGATTCCCAAGAAAGTAAATTATAGGAAAATCAAGTAAGACTGTGTGCAATTGATAATTTTCTTTCTAACTCCAACAGAACTAATATTATTTTTATTTTACACGATCTGCTTCACTCTTAATATTCTGTTGTTCTTGGGCAGTTATTAAACTATGAAATCATTTAGACGAGATTTTAACTACTATTTCCTTGTCGACACGTTTCTAAATGTTGGACTACTATGTTCTAATTATTTAAATTTCAGAAGATTTTTCCCCCTTTTCTAATACATTTCTACCTGTGTGTATAACTTAAATTTAAAAAAAATCAGTTTTAAAAGGTTATTATGAGTAGTCTTAGGATAACTGCTGATACTATAACATTTTAATAATTCTAATAAAATTTAATTTAATAAAATCTACTTAAAAATTAAAACACTCAAATCTCAACTCAAAAATTGAAACAATTATATCTTCATTGAGTCGTCTATAGCACACTACATTCACCAACTCAACTTTGCAGATTTTAGGAAAGTTGTTTTTTTAACTGCACCTTAGATAATAAATAAATATTTCTTTTCTAAATGAATTACCCTCTGCTAAGAAGTGTATCAATTTCTTCAAGAGACTTGTTCTTTGTTTCAGGAACGCAAAGAAATATGAATATTGCTGCTCCATAACTGATAAAGCCATATGCAACGAATGTTGGTCCGATTCCTACTGCATCTAAAACGACAAAAAGTTTTGCACAAGTCAAATGAATAGCAACGTATGAAAATGTAAATAGGTCTGCGTGTTTCATATTCCAATATAAATGTGCATACGGATAATTTTTTAATTATTTATGCTAATTCGATTATATTACTCTTTAGATCTTTGTTATATATTCACGTCATTGCGTTGTTTTATATTATATTGATATAAATTAGTTTTCAAACACTTTTGATGAAAATGTTATAAATTTTTGTAAGAAATTGATAAGTTCTATTTATGAAACAAACTAGAAATAAAACTGAAAATAAAAATCATATGATGAGATCAGAGAGAAACGTTAAAAAATTTTCAGTACACTCCAGTATCAAAAAGTGCAAATATTTGAATGAATAACACATAATTTGCCTCATCAAATTTGTATACCAGGTTAGATTTTAAATTAGCTTTTGAATAAACATCAAGAAAGAGATTTTTTTTCAAAACTGAAGAATTTTTTATTGCTTTGAATAGCTTTCTGCATCAATAGATTTAGAATTTTGATATTGAAATCCTCATAAAATTGTCAAAATACTGAAAAGAAAGTTAAGTTGATTACTGTTATTATTATAATAGTTATGAAGTTCAACAGTTAAGAAGAAAAAACTTATCTTTTTCAAAAAAATCCATATTCGTGAGATATTAGTCGAAAATTTTTTAATATTCAGCCTCGACTATGATAACAGTGGATAAAAATTATTTTTGCAAATATGCACCTTGATCTTAATAAAAACCTAATTAGAAAAAAGGTGGAGTGCCATTCTTAATTTGATCGAATAAGCTTTGGATGTAAAATGTTGTTGCATCTATTTTGTTAAATACATTTTTAAAATGAGGTTGGTACTGATTTTTTATAAACATTAATTAAAAGAGAGAAGAATCAATTTAATTAAAATATTGAACATTTGCGCTTGCTGAAAGTATTGTTTCATGCATTATTGTCCAAAGGTTTGATATCAAGAATAATAATCAATTTATAGAAACGAAATTTCGCCCACGTATTTTCGAGACAGATAACAGTAAACAAATTTTAAAAGAAATAAAATTTTTAAATATTGAAATAAGATTAAAAAGATACCTAAGATACCTATTTATATAAGAATCATTCAGTTAGCAAGGAATGTGACCAACCCTACGCAACTTTAAAAGCCTTTAATGGGTTTTCATGCTGAAAATTAGGTGCTAATCAAAGTTTTTAGCAACAAACCCTATTCCAACAGTAATAATTTTAGATCCTGGAAAGTCTTTTGAGGGGCATAAAATCAGGAATTGCTCTTCCTGGAAAATGCTAAACATATTTTGTGTGATTGAGTTCTTGGACTCACTTGAACAATGGTGGTCTTACTGAAAATATCATTTGGTGAATAATTGCTTTCTTCAGAAAACCATCTACAAAATTACCTATGAGTGATATGTCATTGTCATTAATAAGGTGTGTTTCAATTTTTTAGGGACACCAGTAAAAATAAAAGCGTAAATAATAAATATTTGACATTTATTTCTGAAACAAGTTAGATAAATAACAAAAATAAATATTGTAAGATAATTTAGATTAAACAAATAAATTTCAACTTTGAAATAACTAAACAAAAGAGTAGCATAAATTTTGTTTCAAATTTTTAGGGAAAATTTTATGTTTCAAATTTTTAGGGACAGTGGAATTAAAAGCTTCAAAACTTTAAATTAAACTTTTTTACCGTTCAATATTAGCACCATTTTTCTGATGACATCACATATTCTGTTTGGCATGGAATATATTAGGTTCTGAAGAAGTGTTGGATCCAGAGAATACCAAGCATCCATTAATGCTTGTTGAAGTTGCATTTTCGAATGAAATTCGCGCCCTCCTTCATAAACTGTTCTTGCCAAAAGACCCCATAGATTTTCAATGGGGTTTAGATCTGGACTTCTAGCTGACTAATCCATAACTTTCACATTGTTATCTCTAAACCACTTTTTTGTGGTTTTTGAACTGTGGATAGATGCATTATCCTGTTGAAAAGTTCAATTTGAACCACATATTTCAGGTCCTGCATTAAGTAAATGTGTTTGTAACATTTCTTGGTATCGATCAGAATCCATTCTTTCATTCACAAATGCCAGTTTGCATGTACCATTGAAGCTAAAAGCTCCCCAAATCATAACAGATCCACCGCCCATTTGCCTTTTGGAGAAAAATCTCTGGTTCTTTTCTTAGATCATGCCAGTAATATCTTCAACCGTCTGGCCCATCTAGATTAAACTTCTTCTCGTCGCTGACCATGACTTTTATCCACTCATCTTTGAAATGCATGTATTCCTTTGCCCAGGATAAACGTTGTAATTTGTGTTGTTTGGCAAGTGATGGTTTGCAAGCCTTTTTCGCATATTTCATGTTTTTATTGCTCTTGATTCACCTCCAAACAGTAGTGTAAGAACATCCCAGTTTCAATTCTTTTGTTACTTTTCGTACTGATGATTTTCCATTTACACATTTCTGAATAATTCTCCTTCGGGTACGTGAATCGAGCTTTGGCTTAGGTCCTCGCTTTTGAATGGCAGTTGATTTCCCATTTAACTGCTTCACATAATTTTCCACAGCACGTTTTGAACGTTTTATGGGGGCTGAAATATTTCTCAAAGACTTTTTTTCGTTGTAATAAACTTTTATTTGGCCTTTTTCAAGATCTGATAACCATTTACCTTTAGCCACATTTCTTCGGCAAAAAATTAAGTACTAACGTGGACGTTTTCAATATAAACTTTTTAAGTTATTAAAACAACTGGTAGTAAATGAAAATGAGCAATAATAAAGATTTAATTTGAATGTATATACCGTCTCATCTAGCTGTCCCTAAAAATTTGAAATACAAATTTGGCATTTTTTTTATTTTCTTCTTTTATTAGCATTGATATTTATTTAATTATTTTAGATTTTTTAATTATATTTAATTTTTTATGTTTTTAAAATAAGTTTTTAAAGATATTAGGTAAAAATTATTCCAATTTTATATTTTTATATGGTGTCCCTAAAAATTTGAAAGACACCTTAGTAGTTAAATCGTCGACAAATGCTTATTGAAACAGTCTTAAAAAAGTTTCAAGAATCTAAAGCACTGTGTAGTCACAAAACATGCATCAAAGACATGAAAAGATGTTATGACTTATGGCACTTTATAAGACCGCTGACAGTTATCTGTCAGTGATTTAAGCCGAGTGAGTGTCTCTTGTTTTTCAGTAGCGCCAATTATGGCCAAGAGTACGAATTAACTACTTCCTAATTCACATTAGCTTGCACAGCCCCTTTTTACAAGGGGGAATATTCACACACTTCACAGATAGAACACAGAAGCGGAACAACCATGCCCGAACCGGTCGGTATTCCAGCCCGGGACACCTAGATCACAGGGAAGATGGGCTACCCATATGCCAGAAGGCCGGCATGAAAAGGTGTATGGCAATTCAACATGATTCCTTCCCGAACAAGAATGGCTCTTCAATCAATGTGATCAATCTACCATAAGTTTTAGAGATAGTAGCAAGCACCATGCTTTCTCCTGATAATGATTTGTCAGGAATCGAAAGGGATATGGATACAACATTTATCTGCCAGAGAATAGTATTCTTGGTTCCACAAAAACAAACTATCTCCTTTGAAATGTGTTAAGGGGTACATATGGTATCGATCAGTGGGAGAATGGTTCTCCTCAGAGTCTGTTTGCCTTGAAATTATTGTTCCATCCTCTTCGCAGAGTCGTAAGAGAATTAGTTTCCACCCGTTAGCTCTCAATTGTGTTATGGATTTAATTCCAGGTATTGAGCATCAGTATAGCTCCATAATTCTTGGTCGACTTTCTTATGATGGTACTTGTATTTTGGAATCGGTTTCGTAATCAGGAAACCACCATTAGGGAAATTCTTAACTATTGATTAACGCCAATTTGAAACTGATTAGCTTCAAGTTTCCATCTGTTGTGAGATTTTTCCGCTAAGAACAATACTCTAGATGAAAATCACAAGTATGAAATTCGATCAGTTTCTTGAAAAACATTACTTTCTAAATATTTAAAATGCACTTAATGTAGCGTTGATGCTTTATTTGTACTGACATTTTTTCAAATCATATAGATATCTTTTTCTTTGAATATCATTGCTGCTATTTTGAATGATTACGAAAAATATAACTTTTAAATAGTAGTGCATATATCACTTAGACAGAATAAGATTAATTTCATTTGAAAATGAAAAATTATTTTATGTAGAGTTAATATCCCTTTGGTAATAGTGAACTTACCCAGTATATCAAGGAAAGTCAGTGACACTATGATATTGGATCCCCAGTTTACGCAAGTGGCAACAGAAATAGCTCGACCACGTAAAGAACCAGGAAATATTTCACTAAGCACCAACCAAGTAACTATAAAAAATAAGTGGAAATCGAATAATCGGAATGATTAATTAAAAATATCTTTAATAAATTTCAAGGTAAATAATAAGCTTAATTCGAAAAGATTCAAACATTGTTTTATGTTTAATAAATCATAATAATTTTTTATGAGGAGTGAAATATAATCTATTATTTCACTCCTCAATTTTGAAAAAATTATTACCCAAATCTTCCTCAATACAGTGTATCTACACTGGTGTGTAAAACGTAAGCAACAATGCAAATTTTAAGCAGATAGCCATGAACTTGCAGAAAAGGATTTCTTGCGATCAGTGCAATGAACACGTAATTCAAGAGAAAGGATATGCGTATGCAAATATCAGGAACAAAACGTCACAGGCAACGTGAGCGTACGCAAAACATGTGCGGAAGGTGCGCGCAGCTCAACACTACAATAAATGGAAGGACGGAGACGCATTTAAAGACATTCGCTGCAAGTGCACGTGAGTTAATTCGTGAAATATGGCTAGCAGAAATCTCCTGGACGATTTCACACGTGGAAGAATGATTGGAAAGCTGGAGGAGGAGCGTAGTGTGACCAGTGTAGCTGAAGAGTTCGGAATCAACAAAAGTGTCGTTTCGCGCGCTTGGAAAGCCTTTCAAACCACAGGTACAGCTGTGAGAAAGGTTGGTGGTGGCCGCCCCAGGAAAAAAACTGCAGTGTATGACCGACATATCGTCCTGCAGGCGAAAAGAACCCGAAACTAGTCAGCAAGTGCCATTGCTCAGCAACTGTATGCAGCAACGGTATGCAAACAAGTGTCGCGTTTTACTGCTACCAGACGCCTTCAAAAAGGGGGCCTATTCGCCCGCCGTCCTGAACGCTGCATCCCTTTGACAGTTTCCCACCGGCGGCACCGTTTAGAGTGGTGCAGGGAGCACAAAAACTGGACATCTCATCATTGGAGTCGTGTCCTCTTTACAGATGAGAGTCGTTTTAGTGCCACAAGCTATTCCCAACGCCAGTTGATTTGGAGAGAGGTCAGGACACGGTTTCATCCCAGTAACATCACGGAAAGAGACCGTTTAGGTGGTCCTGGAGTTGTCGTCTGGGGAGGCATTATGATGAACGGGCGGACTGAGCTACACGTTTTCGACAGAGGTTCTGTAACTGGAGATCGCTATTGTCAGGAGGTGATCCTTCGCCATGTGCGTCTGTTCCGAGGTGCCATTGGATCAGACTTCGTTTTTATGGATGACAATGCACGGCCACACAGGACTCATGCTGTTGAGGAGCTCCTGAAAAGTGAAGATATCACTCGAATGGATTGGCCGGCGTGCTCCCCTGATTTAAATCCGATAGAAAATGTGTGGGATGCTTTAGGGAGACGCCTTGCGGCACGATTACATCCTCCTGGGAACACCCGACAACTTAAACAGATGCTGATTGAGGAATGGACACTCTTACCTCAAGAACTGTTGGACAATCTGGTGCTGAGTATGGGGAGACGGTGCGAAGCAACCATTGCAGTAAGGGGAGGGCATATCCCATACTAAGGAACATCTGCTTGCTGTTCTTCCTCTTGGACAGACAATCATGTGTAACGATACTATGAGTTCAATAAAGCCTTTTTTTGTTTGATTCCATACCGTATGCATTGTATTCATTTCTGAGCAAATATGCTTTCGTCATTCTTTCAGAACAAAATGCTGTATCTCATTTCTGAATTTCATGTCTCTCAGATGATTTCTCGTGAAGTTATGGCAAAAAACATACCTGTTGCTTAAGTTTTGCACACCAGTGTATAAAGAAAACAGCAAAGTTCGGGATATTTTGTATTGAATATGAAAATTAGTCATAAATTAGAAAAGCAATGCCTTTTATTTCGCTTTATGCATATAATCGAATTTTGTTCAATTGTGTTATTTGCATTTATTCGTGAAATTAATTATTTAAAACTTTATCATGTTTTATTATTTGAAAATTTCAATTCAGTCTCTAGAAGATATCGTAAAATTAACTTTCTAGAGCAGCGTTTACTGTATAGTACTTCAATAGGAAAAACTTTCCTTGAAAATGAGAATCAAAAGATGCCAAAAAGATCTTCCTGTCATCATTGATATCACGCTTATATGGCAATGAATTACTGATAAGAAGCTTGATTTTTAAAAAAGGTTATTTGTTGATACGAGTGAGAGGTTTGGGAAAAAAAGTATTGAGAAATTTGGAAAAATCAATCGAAACCCAAGTCGAACATGGAAGCATGAAAGTAGCTTAAACCGCCGATAAGACAATACCTTAAATCAGTGTTTCTCAAACTTTTTTTACTTGTGCACCCTTTAACCCATCATGAATGCTCTACGTAGAACTGACTTATTATTATTGTTCCTCTACATACAGATACAGTAAAACCACTATAATGCAGAGGCTTTTTTATTTTTGCATACAATACTAACGTTATGCAGTCAACTAAATTATGGATGTAAAATAGTCGTTTACTTCTTTCACGATTTTTATTCTTCAGAATTTTAAGGAAACAATCCAATTTTTATATGTTATCAAAATTGCTTTTTAAAACAATGGCGAGGGTAGCATAAAGAATCGAATAGGAAGACAGACAGAAGGAAAAAGAGATTGATAGAATACATTTTGAACTCATATAGTTTCAAAAAGAAATTTGCCAACAGAACTTTCTGGTTATGTCAGAAAATAACAGCTTATATATATATATAAAATGGGTGATAAAATCGCAGTGAATCAGTAGTTTGAAATGGAAGATTATGAAATTATTTTTATAAAATAGATTATTTAGAAACTATTGCGGGCGAACACACACACAATGCAAAGGGTACATAATGAGTCGTTAATACCTACAAAAGATTATATCAATTTCTCTCAATATTTAACTTCGTCCCTCTGACATCGAAATTTGGAGAAAAAGGAAAAACGTATCGGATTTTGTAAAAACTATACAATGAAAATTATTTTTTAAAATTAGTATTGACATACATTATTGATTAATTAAATATTATTATAAATATTATAAATTCTATAATAATTACGTAATTTAATTTATTATTCAATTTTTTTACGAAATTAATACTAGCATATTTTTTCTTGAATTACCTACAGACAGAATTAAGATTAGAGCAAATATCTAAATATTTGAAATATAATTGTTGTTGTCGCTGGTCACTGGACTAAGTAAAAAATAGGGATAAAGCTTGTTATTGATACAGAAATTAGAAATAGTTCCTTCTCTTCATGCCCTGATTGCATTTTATTACATGCAAGACAAAATAGATTTTTATATTACTTAAAATAAAAGATAATAATTATTAATTCCAAAGCTAACAGAAACGGGGGCCTGGTGTAGCAAAAGCGTATCAATACCTTGGTACTAGCATTAGGAACGTTTATCTGAAGTTTTTAAGAAAAATTTGAATAGAGATTTCAATAAAAACATTATACTATGGGCGACGCTTATTCTTGCTGCGCTGCAGCAATGTGTTCTAGATGATTAGTTTCATTAAATTCGAAAAATTCTTTAAGGGGAAAGTGAAGTGTGGTCTTAAAAAATATTGAAGTGCAATAAAAAAATACATAGATTGATTATAGTGGTATGGTGAAGAGACAAAGAAAGGAGGTACTGCTGTCCTTGGTCTTAGCTTTAGAAGTGAAACAAAGATATATCATTTTCTCACGCTAACGAGACAGACTGAAATAATATAATACTCATGTGCAATACACACATAAAACGGAAATGAAGAAATAATGGTAAATTAAAAAAAAATCGAATGCACATATACAGTGGCTCAAACAATTGAGAGTACACCTTACTTTTACTTGATAAATCCGACTTTCAATATAAATAACACATTACCTAGAAGTGCAAATATGTTTTTATTTTTACACATAACAAATGGTTTAATTTAAAGTAAAAATAAAGAAAAATCAACTAAAAACCTCTAAACTGAAAAATTTCAGAAGCATTTTAAATAAACATACGCAGATTTTTGTCTCAAAAAATTGAGAATACACCAGTGAAATTTTTGTAATATCTCGCAAAGAAAAAAATTGTCAAAATTTAATTGCATGTCTTTTGGCTTTTATAATGGCCTTTAAACGTCCTGGTACCGATTCGAACAATTTTTGGTGCTATCTGAAGATATTTTAGTCCAATCTTCTTGCAAACTTGTTTTAAATGGATTTGGTTTCTAATTTTGTGTTTTTGAACCACTATTTCGAGTGTGGCCACAGATATTCAGTGGCATTGATGTCGGGGTACTGTGGTGGTGTATGTAAATGCTGTTTGCAATGAATAAAACACCACATTTTGACATTACGTGCTTTCTGTTTAGAGTCGCTGTCCTGCTGGAAAATGAAATATCACTCTAAACCCAAATTTTGAGTACTTTCCTTTAGATTGCTGGGAAGTATATCCAAATAAGCCATATGACTCATAATGCCATCTTTAAAAGCTAAATTACCTACTCCGGACGGAGCATGACGGAGTCACCACCATATTTAATTGTAGGGTACAATTTTTTTTTAACCAAAATAGTATTAGGCTTTCTCTATACGGTTCTACGGGTGTCACTGCCAAAAATGTTGAATTTTTTTTCATCACTAAATATAACTTTCTTCCAAAAGTTATTGGTCTTCAACTGATGAGTTTTTATATATTTTAAAAGCTTTTTTTGAATTTGCAACCTGATGAACGGTTTCTCTCAAACAATTCGACTTTTATATCCATCTTGTCTAATTACATTTCGCACAGTTTCAGCACTTACACTTCTGCCTATGATTTGAGAAATTCCTGCAGCAAGTCGGATGAACTATACGGTCTCAGTAATCTAAAAGAAAGTGCTAAAAATTGGGTTTAGATAAAAATCTCATTTTCCAGCAAGACGACGACCCCAAACAGAACGCACGTAACGTCAAAATGTGGTGTCTTTTTCATTGTAAACAGTATTTACACACACCACCGTAGTACCCTGACATCAATGTCCTTTAATATCTGTAGGCCACACTCGAAATAGTGGTCCAAAACCACAAAATTAGAAAAAAACCCCTTTATAACTAGTTTGCAAGAAGAATGGGATAAAATATCTTCAGATACCACCAAAAATTGTTCGAATCGGTACCAAGATGTTTAAAGGCCATACCAAAAGACATGCAATTAAATATTGACACTTTTTTTCTTTGCGAGATATTACAAAAATATCATTGGTGTATTCTCAATTTTTTGAGGCCAAAATCTGTGTATGTATATTTGAAATTCTTCTGAAATTTTTCAGTTTAGAGATTTTTTGTTGATTTTTCTTTATTTTTACTTTAAATTAAATCATTTGTTATGTGTAAAAATAAAATCATTTTTGCACTTCTCGGTAACGTGCTATTTATATTGAAAGTCAGATTTATCAAGTAAAAGTAAGGTGTACTCTTAATTGTTTGAGCCACTGCATGTGTGCCTATTTCGCCCATTGAAAATGTAATCAATCTCTTTAATTATCTTTATTAGTCTTTCAGAATATTAAAAATGATTAATTTATAGAAAGACTTATAACCATTCTTACCTGGTCCATAACTGATTGCATAAGCGCATACAAAAATCATTAGTGAAACAACTGATGTTATCTTTTTTGTTAGAGACAAATCTGAATTATTTTGTGGTTCAAAACTTGTTGTTTCGTTGGTCAAATCAATTTCAATTGAATTTGTATGAATAAAATTATTAGTTCCTTGTAAAGATAACAATCTATCTGAAGTATTATTATTTTGATCATCGCCGGATTTTCCTGATTCATTCGCTAAACTGTTTCGCATTGATATCGCCCTTTTTTCTAAATTCGATGCCTGATCGCCAGGTTGCAGCTGAGGCATGGATTTTAATGCTTCGTTGAAGGTCGTTCGTTCAGTCGAGGTCATCAAATCTGCTTCATTCTGAAAATGCATGAGTTTCGAGATATCTCCTTCCGAAAACTGCTTTCTAGAAATGCTCAGTGATGTATTTATATTGTTCACTTGATCAAAATTTTCAATAATAACAGTATGATGAATGACTATGGCTTTTTCGCCTCTTCCTTCAATCGTGCCTACCGTGCCGAGAGCCATTATACTTGTTGCCATCAAGAGGCTTCCAGTTAAAAGAAGAGTTCTTCGTCCCACTTTATCAACAATAGTAAGAGTTACTATTGTCGACAACACCTAAATTGAAGAAGAAAAACAAAATGTTAACTTTGGGAATGTAATTTGCTGGGACAAAATATTTTAAAATATTAGAAATAAAAAGTATTCAAAAACACGCTTTTATTAATGTATTAAAAAAAAGAAAATATTGTATTAATTAAACTTGTGTTCATCAAAACTAGATCATATACGGCACTACGGGACTAAACTAAGCAAACCGAATTTTAATCACATTTATTGTATATTTTTATTTTTAGTGAACATTTAGGACTTTGGTTTCATATGATATTAGTGTGGCTTAATTTGTTAATATCCTTTTCAAGTTTTTAGATGCGTAGTACAAAACGCTCAGACAGTCTCGGGCGCCTGAGGATTTCATTATTTATTTTAAATTCAAATTTTTTTTTCAAATTATTTTCAGCTTTTTTATTAACAATACTATCTTTTTATATACACTAATAAAATTGTGTTTTAAATGTTTTATTCTTACTATTTTCTACTTTTTAATATATATTTTACTTTTGATATATTTTAATATAAATTTCATGATTCATAATAATAAATATTATAGAATCTCAAAATCAATTTTCCGCAAATTCATTATCAGATGGCATTACTCATAAGTAACCAAAGTTTTACAGATAATTATGAAAATATTTAAACTATTTGTTTATCATCAAGAATACTCACTCTTAAGAAATGTCAGAAATTGAATAACACATTGGTTACAAACTTGATCCGTACAAGCATGAAACAATTCAAATTAAATAAAATGTGTAATAATAGCGAAAATAAAAACGGATGAAATTCTTGATCAGTATTCTCTAGGTCTTGAAAAATAATGGCATTTAATGATGATTATGCAGGGTGCTCTTAAAATTGATATACTCTTTAAAATACACCAAAAGTAAATGAAAGCTTTTCGATTTACACATTTTTCTTCAGCTTCCTCAAAACGCTCTATGGCCTTTGAGCTTCTAAAATGTAAAAGACATCCTTGAACTTATATATTTGTAGTGAAAATATTTGATCAAGAGGAATTGAGGGGATGACCAGAAATTGATGAAGAAGAAAAAGACGTGGGCTTAGCCCGGTTCACAGAAACCTAATAATACTTCGGAAATTTCATCAATGGTTTTATTTGCTGTCTGGAATACTTAGACGCATTTTCGTAAAAATATCACCTATATGTTTTCAGAAAAAAGAATTTGAAATAAAAGAGGTTAGAAAAAGTCTCTTATTTAGTGTTTCTGTCTTTAGAAATTTTATTTTTAGGAAGTTAATTTAAGAATTATTTAGTTTTCAGTTTCAAAGAAGTTTAGTTTCAACGAAGAGAATTGGGCTTGTTAGTTAGTTTCGTTATATTTTTTCAACCACATGGTCATGGGGTTCTTGTGTGTTTCTTTCTTATATAGGGCTCTTAACCATCTTTGAAGAGAAAATGGTGCATTTCAGCTCAGCCAATAAATTAAAAAAAATGTGTTTTCTTCTAGTGAAGATACAAGTGAAAGAAACTCTAAAAATCAAGGTAATTTTTAAAAACGAAATTTCCAAACCCGAAAACACACTAGATAAATCATTCTTTTTATAATACACATTCACAAAACAATTACTTTAAATGGCTTATTGATAACCTGTCTGTGAAGATTCATATTGATTTCATTAAATTTTTTCCCTTTCTGATTATTGAAAACTCGCAACTCATATAGAAACTAATAAATTTCTTTAAAATCATGCTAATATGATGTTTGAAAAATGCTTCTTCATTGTATTCATCAATATCATGTGGTCACACTTAAGATTTCCTGTGGTGAGCAAAGCGGACGCGCCAAGAAGACTGGCTAACGAAGAAAAATCCTTCGATCAATTATAATATTAATAAATGTATAATCAATCAAGATTCAGGTTAATAATAAGTAAAGATTCTTGTGTTCATTTTAGTTAGACTGACTTCCCATTTTGAAGCTACAAAAGGGGATGGAACTAGCAGTTTTGAACCACAACTACAGCGAAACTTGCGCCAATACACCTTGATCACCTCATCAGTATACCCAAATCTATCGAGAATCGACCCTGCAACTATAATATATATGACAGAGATCCATCAACCATAAAATGGGGAATCGAACTCTCGATACCTCAGTCCCAAAATCAAAACTCTGCTTCAAATGGATGCATGAGGGCCCGAAGCTACCGGTGAAAGACATTATACGTGTTTTCCCGCATTAAAAAATCATGGGAAGAGTTTCATGACATTAAATAACTTTTTCCTTAAATATAGAATTTCACTATCCAACTGTCAACTACTTACTAAAAACTAAATAAACTCTGCTGAAATATATTACTTTTGAACAAATTAGGATCATACCCAGATTATTAAATTGTACATAATTATACACCTCAAATTGTGATTATGTTGTTATTGACTTTGTTTGTTGCTATTGATAAGATTATTTTAAGTAATTATTCAATCAGTGATGAGAAAAGATTCGTGCAAGAATTATAAAAGACTGCCTTTAGAATTTTGACGAATGAATCTAGCATTGTATATATTGAAAGAAAAATGTCAAAAAAAAATCTTTGAAACTTTCAAAGAAAAATATTTAATTAAAACTTATAAGAGTCTTTTATATATCTGATTAAGAAATAATTTTCCACGAATCCCCCTATACTTACTTTTACTATTCCAAGACCTATGGTAACTAAGGTCGCCAAGCTATCGGAATGATATCCAAAATGTTGGAATACTGTCGGTGCGTAGTACAATACGTTAGCATTACCTGAAAACTGAGAAAAAACTTCAAAAATTATTAATCTCAAAACATTGTATTAAGCGTGTGATTTATAATTAAACTTTTTGAAGTTATGGTATTTTTATTAAAATAGATAAAACAAATGTAGGCAAATCGTTTGAACCTTTCATTTAAAAAGTTTCGAGTGTTTTTCAATATTCTTTTAATATTGTTTCTGCTTTTCAAATGTGTTAAAAATACGTGTTGAAGTAGAAGAAATTTATCGCAGATACTGAAAAATTTCAAATAAAGACTTTTTCAATTATTGATTTGTTATTTATTAGTATACTGTTTTATTCTTTGTGTGAATTTTTTAGTCATTTATTTTTTCTGTGGGAAAGATAGATAAAATACTTCATTGAAAAAACCAGTAAAATGGCCTAAGGAGTCTATTATTCTAATTAAAAAAATTCACAAAAATATTTCAAGGGAAAATAAAATTGTGTATTGTTGAATTTTTAACTTTAAATAAAATTTTATAAAAAATATAGACAAATGTGCATAATGATAAGCTATTATTGTAAATCTTTATCTAATAATTATTTATTCTTATAGAATAGGTCGTATTTTTCTTCTGGTGACTAAGAATTCTTTTATACGTATAAGAAATAGAGTTCTGGTAAATTTAATCACAATTCTACCCAAAATAACTATTAAAAATTTGTGAAAGATTCAAGATATTTCTTTGGGTGAAGACATAGACCTTCTTATCTTTCAGCTTGGAATAGAAATTGTTTAAGACCACAGAGAGATTATTATTCATGCTTATTTGCGCTTTGATACTGATGAAATAGATGATAATATCATCTTATAAAACAATGGTAATAGACTACGCAGGGCTTGGAAAATTATATTCAGCAGAGAATAATTCAGCATATTAAGTGGCCAGCTGGTCTTCGAATCTGAATATGAATTTTCACATTGAGATGTCCTAAATGAATTTATAGTTACTCTCTATTCCTCTCCTTTATAGAACTGCAAGAACAAAGAATCTCACTTCCAGCTCTCACAGACAGAAAAATCGATAGCGCCCCGTGCTGCTAAAAGTGCTGTATTACAGTTCCGGTTATTATCTGACTCCGCGTTGAAAATATTTTATCGATAACTGACACAATTTGTGAAGCTCATATAATCTCGAATTTCTAAAACAAAATAATTTACTGATATTTTATATTCAGGTTATTTTACACCATTTTGTGTGCTGTATATTTTCTTCAGATTTATTAGAATAATCATGGAACTTATTATCTCTATTTTTGAGATTTTTAAGTGGCTAATTTTCAACATATCTTATAAACTTTAAACGAGCAATTCTTGTATATATATATATTTATTTTATGAATCTCGTAAACGGCTCTAACGATTTGGATCAAATTTTATATTTAGATAATGTTTTGCTTTTTAAGTTTATCGACGTAGGTGTCTTCCCAGAAAAAATGAGACGCAAAAAAAATTTATAATCAACTATTATAATATGTATATTCAACTTTCGCTTCGAAGCGTGGGCAGTGCAGTATAGATGTCAGAACAACCTGACCCTCGTTTGTTGCGGTTCGGGTCGTGCTTTTAATTTTATTTATTTTACTTTTTATATTTAATATTTTTGCTTTTTAAGTTTATCTGTATAGGTACCTTTCCTGAAAAAACTTTATTTTGCATTAAAAAAAAAACAGTTTTTTATAACTAACTATTAGAGCCCTTTTCTATCTGCTCTCATGCTGACAATTTTATATAGCGCCATCTCGGACTTGAATTCATCATGGTAAAAATGAGTTTAAGTCCAAAAATATAAGTAAGGATAGATAAACTGTAAAATGAATATTGCAATATAGCAGATTGTTTCGAATAACATGTTAAACTAAGTGAATTCATGATTTTTCTTTATTTAAATGACTAGTTCATATGCAGGAAAGATTGATAAATGTTCATATATTGTCAGTATGTGGTTCGTATCTAAATATTTTTTTAATATAAAAAAAAATATAGCTGCAGTGTGAAGCTCGGACTTTTAGATATTTTTAGATAAAATGAGATCGTTTATTATATATGTGATAATTAATCATGCCGAAAAGAAGCAACTTCTTTAACATGATTTATAAAACAGATCATGAATGAGTTTTGTAAATAACATTTTTATACATAGAGTCATTAAGCAAATACTATTGGGTTGTTCGGAAAGTAATTTCGTTTTTTCCCGACAGAGGATTTAATTGTATTTTTTTGCACCCAACTTCACATTTAAGCCGTATAATTTTTATATGCTTTGAGAGCTCATATAGCAAGGCTTGTGTGTGAAAAATTCCAATTAATTCTACGCAGTAGTTTTTGGTTGGTGCCCTTTTAAATATGGAGAGCGATAAGCAGCATTTTCGACATATCTTACTGTTTTACTACAGAAAGGGTAAAAATGCTGTTCAAGCCAGAAAGAAATGGACCGATGTGTATGGAGAAGGTGTGTTGACAGTACGCCAGTGCCAGAACTGTTTCGCTAAATTTTTTAGACGGTAAAACCTTCACCTCAAATGAGGAGGTCAAAAACCACCTCTATCAGTTTCTTGGCAGCAAAGACCAAAAATTTTATGAGCAAAGACCAAAAATTTTATGGAATTATGCTACTACCAGAAAGATGGCAAAAGGTGTTGGACCAGAACGGCCAATATATAATTTAATAAAGTATTTGTTTATTATACGAAAACTGTCTTTCATTTCCACAAAAAAAAAAAAAATTACTTTCCGAACAACTTAATATAAGGATAGAATCGGAATTTCAATTTTGTTCTTAAAACTGATTTATAAATGTTTTTATGAATATTTAACTTTTTTAAAATATGATTATTGCTGTGAATACCTGTTATAAGAATTTGCTTTATATCTCTTGACATTTTGCTGCCATCCGACATTAGGATTAAAGAAGAAAACAAAGTATGGGATCAACTAAAAGGTATTTAGAATATAGAAAAAATTAATATGTCTGTCAACTTTGAATATATTAAAGAAGTGAATCTGTGGCAAATCTCTTCGATACCCGAGAGAACTTTCATTTATTGGTCTTAATTATTTATTCTTAATAGAGTTATTGAAAAAACATAAGAAGATTATTCCAGAAATTAAAAATAATTTGCAAGATTTCAACAATAATGTTTTCTTTGGTGGACTAAGGATTAAAATGGTAGGAAAGGATTATAATAAGGAAATAAGAGAGCCGGTTGCTTTGCCATAAAAACTACTGACAAAGAAGGATTTTTTCTGGCTAGATCAAACAATAGTGGAAGGAGGAAATGAGAAAAATATATTATACAACACTGTTAAACATTGTGAGATTATTTAATCAAAAGAATACAAACTAACTATATGAAAAGATAAATGCAGAAAGTGTATAAGGCGATTTTTATTTCAATCTTATTATGAAGAATATCAGCCAACATGCATATTATATCATTTTTTTTCTGCAGGATCCCACGATGCTTCAATGGAAAAGATAACGGTATTGTTGAGGATATTAAATGTGAAAAGCAGCAAAACATTCGAGACGCGTACTTTAGAACTAGGGATTGCAATACCGGGATACCGAATACCGGTATTTTGAACCATTTGTACAATTTTGAAATACCGGTATTCACAAGTTTAAATACCTTTTTTTCGGTATTTACTAGATTTTTTTTTTACTCCTAACAGTTTACTCCTAATGATGGAACGATTTTTGAAACTGAGAAATCCAATCCAAAAAGCAATAATTGATTTAAACCTGCAAATTAATTTTTCAGATAGTGAATTCGACTTAATATCCAGAACTGTATCAGCTCTACTTCCAATAAAACTGGCTGTTGAGGCATTATGTCGGTGATATTCTAATTTATTAAGAGTTAATGCAACAATAAATTTCATATTGCAGTCACTGAAAGAACAGCACGCATCACTATCTGAAGAATTATACTATGTTGCATTGAAAAATCGCACAGAAGAAAGGCATATCGAAATAGAAAATGTCTTAAGGTATGTACATAATGATAATGATTTTAAAAATGAAAATGAAAATGAAAAAGAAAAAAGACTAACCAATTCAAATCTGATCAAGTTTATAGTAAATGTATTTTTAATTTTTTACCCACAAACCTATCCACATTCAGAAGAATTCAGTACAGTTATCGAAGATTATGATGATACTAATGTCGATAGTGAAAAGGAATTGTCTCTTGAACAAAAATTAAAATTAGCGATAAATAAAAAAAAATTCAAAAAGCCAAAATACAATACAGAAATCAGCTATATCCAAAACCATCCGTCGAGAAATCGATTTATTTAAAGATGAGAGATTTAGAGGTAAATACTTGGAAACATTATATCACGCATTGTTAACAGTACCACCAACTATCGTAGATGCCGAAAAAGCGTTTTCGGCAGCTGGTAATTTTTGCACAAAATTACGTTCCAGGCTTAATGAGAGTACAATTGATGCATTATGTTTTTTGAGATCACATTTCAGCTGCAAATATAGTGATATTTACACTTTTTTGTGATTTAAATAAATAATATTTTCCTTTACTTTTTTGTAATTCTTTATATACTGCTATCATTTATAAATTACAAATTATTTTTCTGTGATATTTACACTTTCTAATAAAACTGGCAAATAAAACAAAGAAACACCTATGTTTTATTTCTTTTTCTAAAATTTCTACTACCGGTATTAAAACCGGTATCGCGGTATTCAGATCTAAAAAATACCAAATACCGGTATTGAACTTTTAGTCCGAAATTGCAATCCCTTTTTAAAACAAACAGCTTCTATATAAAAGATCTTTTGAAGGATATCCAAGCAAGAGAAGGTATGAAGCTGATTGTTTAAAATATTCTAGCTCTTGAAACGGAAAATGCGGGTTGAAGAAAGGTTGAAATCTAGAAAGAGATTGTTGCGTTTATTAATTCTTTCACCGAGGAAAGCTTTTATTTTTTAGTATATTAATTTCACTTTTAAATTTTTTCACTCAATTTTGTAAGTTTTCAAAACGTATACTATATGTATTCCAACTGCTTTGAATTGGCCAATGCATTTGGTTGGGAAAAAATGTATTTTTATGAACTGAAATGACATAATGAATGCATATACAGTTTTAATGTGTTAGAAATATTGGTCAAATTTTACAACCCCCCCCCCTTTTATCTTTGCTTTCGTATGAACCTCTATAGTTATAGTCGTTTATGATACATGTTCTAGTTTTTATATCGTTATTATATCGTACTATTTTTACAAAATTTTTATATTTATTGTGAATACATTACACTACATTCTATAGCTGTATACTGATCCTGCATGCTAGCAGCAATTACATTTCCTACATGCGAACAGCAATTATATTTTTATATTTTATGAATTTATTGTACTGCTCTGTATTATTTGCTAGATTCATGCGTTTTTTCTCACCTTTTTCTTTTGTAATTATTATGATATTTTTTGCCGTTTTGTTATTAATCGAGAAATTGAGTACAAGAGAGATTAAAAATTGCTCACGAGAAATTTTGTGACTAAATATGTTAAATTTTGCATGCATTTTATGAAGTAACGTCGTATTTCAGATTATTGCAGTTTAAATATTGATTTTGAAGGTAATCTTCGAAAGTGCTATTGGCCGAAAATTCTCCGTAAAAACAGACCAAATTATCAACTTATATTCCATATACCTGCTGTAAGAATACGAGCGCCATCCCGAGAAACATCCTGCTGCGCATATTACACGTAGTACTAAAAAGGTCAACGTATCTGCGATTCTGAAAGAAATATTAAAATTGAAAGCATTAGAATGCAGCATAAATACAAATGTTTTATTCATTTATGAAGAAAGGCAAACCTTTCGTTTCCACACTGGTATTGACAGACAGTGAATCGTGAAATTTATTTCATGATTTTTTACCGTTATGATTCATTGAGAAGTATGATGCATGCAGCTTAATAAAGAGATTTAACCACGTATATACGGTGTTTAAAAACTCTTGATATAAACTTTAATGTGAAATAGAACATAAACATGGTTTAAGATTTTATCTGAGGCAATAAGTCACAGCGGTTCGGTTGAATAGTCGTTGTGGTGATCAGTCTCTCATGCCTGGGTTTTCCGTGTAAGGTCATATAAATAATTTCATCTACCAAGACAGTCTAATAGATTCTAACGAGGATCTAGTTGTAAGGATTTTTGTATATGCAGGTGGTTTGAGAAATATCTGATGCACCTCGACCTCAATATAGATAGTGTGAGTTAGTTAGTTAGTTAGTTAGGGTTTTGTGGCACAGGAGCCATGTCTGGCCATGCTGCGCCAAACATATGGTTGAAGATAAATTTACATGGATAGTGGGAAGTTTGTATCAGTGTTGATAGCCGCATTTTTACTCAGTTTCTATAATTTTCTCGATAAATATGTTCTGCAAATTCGCTCTTTGTATTATTTCATCCTTTTAATGTCGTTCTTATTTTTTTATAATTGTTTTGTGATTAGTGCTTGTCAAGATATATTTTATCCCCTTTAAAGTTTGTTCCAAGAGTTTTGAAACACACTATGCCGTTAAAAAAGCATAATCTACAAGTATTTTTAAAATTACTTAAAAGTGGAGTCAAGAAAAATTATTGCATTAATGAAAAGTTCAGGTTTCATTGAAAGGTATTTAACCATTCACAGGAAAAAATGTAGAATTTCATCAAATCTGGAATATATAATTATAATCTTTTTTTTTGTTTCGATTAAAAGAAAACAGTTTATTTACTGAAGTAAAAATTAATAATCCATTTAAAAGAAATAATTTTCGCATTATGGTAGGAACTCCTACTCGTACATACTTTTTGTTCTTCTATTGATGATATAATGCTCTCTATTTCTTTATCAACATCGTCAGTGTCTCTCAATAGGCGTAGAACTTTCGTTGCCTGAAACGAAAGATGGAAATTTTTTAGCATTTACTGAAAATATACACATGGAAATCACTAGTAGAAAAACCATATTTTAATAAAGAGAAGCAACTTAAATCTAATCATTAATCTAATCGAATATATAATTAATAATCCTACATGCAAATATCTTAACCTTTTACAGTTTTAAAAGCAATTAGATGCATGATTACTCGCTTTTTCATTGTAGCGCTTCAAGGGCTACGAATTATCACCAGAAATTGAGTAAAATTCTTGCAACATTTTTGACAACAGAAATCTATCAAATAAAATCAGAAGAATGCATCATTACATATGATGCGTCAGACTGAACGCTATGTTGAAAAGGTTTAAATGTTTGAAATGATAATTTACGCAATAGTTCACATTATTAAGAGAGAAATATAGATAGAAATTTAATTATATCTCATGCGTCTGTATGTGATAATGTTGATTTAGTCGTTACTTTGACCTGTCCTAGCTAGAAAATAATCACATTCTTCGTTTTGGTTTATCAGAGGTCTAAAGTTTAATTTTTGACCAACCAGCAGTGTTAATAACATGCACATGATGAACAGGTATTCCAATGAAGAGGTCTCTTATTAATACAAAAAGTAGTCTTCTGTATTAATACGTACTGCCATGTCGAATGGTAACACATTTTGTGTGAGACACAACTTGTTATTAGAATAGTTTGGTGAATTACCATTTTAGTTCCAACCATGGTAACATAGTGAGTCTGAATTGATTTGTTTCGACAAGTGCATAATGGAAAATTATATGCACGATGTCACAGTAATATTATAGCGCATTGTGCAATCAAATCAAATATCTAACTAAGATCTTTCCAGCTGCAAAAGGCGCAATGGATTCTAAACTTAAAGTGCAACAGGATATTTGATGTACATTTTGATATCACGAATTTACTACTTTTCAAAAATGGATTTACATCGTCTTAAGTGTGAATCTGAAATCGTAAACTATTTGGTATCTTCAAAAAATGCCTCAATCATTTGATGCTTAGCAAGTTTAATAATTAATACTTCGCACGCAAGCGAAATTCTTCACATTTTAGAATGTGTAGCAGATAAATCTAGTTGTTGCGGCATGGACGGCTTTCAAAATGTTTCTTTTCATTGGCAAAATATTGAGAAAAATATGCAACAATAATCACTAGATGAATAAGCTGCGATTATAATTGCTCTCGACTGTAGCCTTTAAACTTAGTAGTTATCTTTTTCTCCGATTCTTACTGTTTATATTTCTAGATAAAAACATTGGTACAACAATTATATTTTCTCCAGCTGGTTGTTTGAACCTGTAGCGTTTTAACTGAAGTGGAAGAGAAATCAGACTAGCATACTCTACAATGTAATATTAGTTCAGCTTAGAGCACCATAAGTTTGGATGAGAGTTTCAAATGCGAATGGATATATGCTATTATATGTATTGTTCTGGATTTCTGCTACATCTTTCATTTCTTATGGGAAATAATGGTTTTTTTCAAACAGCGGTCTGGTTTTTATTCTGGTTGGGAGAATTTTCTTAGAGCATCATTCTCTTTTCTCCCTTCATCATTGAAAATAGCTCTAGAAAATGTGAAACATTTGGCTATTTATTAATGCTAATCAATGTAAGACAACTTTAAGAATGACTTTATTAAATTATTAATATCTAAATCTCTTAAATATTTTCTCTCAATTAACATTTGACACATATTTGCATATAATCAAGTAACTCTGATACCTTTTCTTTCTCTCCTTTTATAAGTAGATAATGATGGCTGTTGGGCAGAAAGGCAACTCCGCAGCCTTGTAAGATAGCTAAAATGGCTGCAGCACCGAACATGTATCGCCTATAAAAAATATTTACCTTTCAGACTAGAAATATTTTTATTAACCACTTAACTGTTTTTTTTTCTTTACTATCTAATAAGATGACACCTGCTATTTTGAGAATATTTTCTTATTTTGATTCAAATAGAAATCCCTTGAATACTTCATTTATCTATGTATTCGAAATAATTTTAATATTCAATTATAATCATTATGAATGGTTTATTTTTTGCTTACAACTATCAAAATTCGATAAATCGATGCACGTATGGCACTCGGGCAAAACAGTTAAGAGGTTAAGAAAAACTTACTGACTCAATAATAATATGGGTTTTTTTAGGTAATTTCTCAAAATACATCATTTAATGACATCAAATTTTGTCTAAGTTTCCTAATTTCTTATTAAAGGCTATAATTCGAAACCTTTTTATCTTGTATATTACGACAAGATGAAAACTGAATATCTTTTTTAGACGAGAATTTGAAGAAAAAAAAATCATTGTTTCCTCCTATTCGGGTCATTAAAACATAAAATCTGTAGTCCTTTACTACTCTTTTATTCCTAATTAGTAATAAATTTTCTTTTCTTAATAAGAAGATATATAGAACAGGGGATTAAAATTGTATACAGAGAACAAATGGTATAGAGAGAAATTGTATACAAAGGTATATTAGATAGCTACTACAGGACATGAAGACTCTAACAGCTAAATGAAATGACACGGAGAGATAAAAATTTGTTAATTTAGAATTTGTACCGCTCGTAACAAGTTAAAATATTTCTTTTCAAATGAAGTTTGTGGTGGTATGTGGATTATTATGATCTGTGCAGGAAGCAACAGGACGAATGTTGTAGGAAACATTTCTTTAATAATCACATTCACACACTAAACAATTACAAACACAAAGACAAGACATTTACGCTCGCGCTTCACATTTCAGCGTCACATCTCCTTCTCATTACAATGCATTATGGGATTACATATGGGATGGCTTAATCAGGTATCGCCATCTAGTAACCAAAAGAGAAGATAAGTGTAATGCAACTGCTACAATTTAAAGTATTATATACTAAGTTATATAACACATAGTGAAGCCTCTTCTAAAATAAATCTAAAGGAGGCTGTAACGTTCACATTACACCATCTACTCTTGATATTCCTTATGCGTGTAAGTTATCACCCGGAAAGTGACTAATGTTTATGCAGTGGTTTTCTGAGCCATATAATGGATATGATACATGATAATAAGCAAGGGTTTCCTAAACTTCTTTAAAAAGAAGCAAAAAAACGAAAAAAAAAACTCGAACATTATTTTTGAATAAGACTTCGGCATATTTCTATCCATCACCGAAAACGTTCGGTACAGAAAAAAGATTATAGTCGTTAAAAAAACTTTTTTTTGTTTGTACGTGGGTCAGATGCTGTGTCAGTATACGTTTTTATTTTGCTGGCAAAAACTGCGCAATTAAAAGACAAAGTTCGCTTCCACTACGGAGTTAATTTATGTGTCTTCTAATTCACTTGCATCAAAATTTACTTCCCTCACCTCTATTGGCAACCTGTGTAGGACAGGTATATTAATTCCTAACAAAAGAAAACAGAAAATATAATCCCATGAGTGGTGGACAGAAGTAAATTTTGTTTTCTAATAATCAAAAACGGAAGAAAGACATTTATGTTCTTTCTTCGGAATCTGTGTTTCAATGGGGCATTAAGAGCAGGACCAGCCATCACCATAACCTGTGTAGGACAGGTATATTAATTCATAACAATATATATATATATATATATGTATATATATGGGGGTGGGGGTTCAGAAGTATTTTTCAAAGATAAAAAAAAGGTGATCAAAGTAGACATCAAGCAAATTTCATGAAAAATGTATTTATTTAAATATACTTATTTCATATAAGATGATATTTGTTAGACAGGACATACATGTGGTACGTAGCATCATAATTGTAAAAGTTTCGTACTGTATCGCTTTTAAGCCTATCAAGCATGGGGCTCAAATGCTAGAACCTGCTTTCTGGCAAGCCTCCATTTTTTTCTACTATATGGGCCTTAAAATTTTCCCCACACCCATGACGGAGTAATAAATTAGCATTCTATTAAATAATAAATGATAAATAAATTAGCGTTAATAACACTAATAATAAATTAGCATTAGTAAATAAAATTTTTCCTTCACAATTATATAAAGGAAAGATGGTAGAAGATATCAATTATCACTGAAACGAGTCACAAGCGTCAGCAAGACTTAATATATATGAGGGTCGTCAGGGCTTTGTGTTAGAGGCTCATCAGAAAAATTTCGTCAGAGGCCTCTAAATAAACCCATGTTATAAAAGTTTTCTTTTTAAAAAATGTAAAAACAGAAAATAAAAGTGAGCATTTAGTTCTTGATGATATCAGGGAGTCCCTTCAGGCTGTATGACTGGGTACACTGCACCCCTTCCAGATGACCAATTCTGATTCTGAGATATCATCCAAATGTAATCTAGGAGTTGATAACCGTGAAAAATTGATTATATATGGAAGAACAAATTTAGATCCTTCAAATTTTAACTGTTTGATACAAAATTAAAGATTATAAGAATAATGGAAAAGAAGATATTTGAAAATATTCAAATGAATGAATGAAGGTAAATTAAAAAAGAAATTAAAAAAAAACGATTTTTTTTCCTACTGACTGGCGAAAATATAAAAACATATTTAATTGAAGAGCATTCCTATTGATCAAATCATTTTACGCCAAATATCTTTATATGGTATCTAATAACAGTACTTCTATGTAGAATGATTCGAGAGTGTTCTGACAAACTTATAATAGGTCACGAAAAAAAAAAAAACAGATTAAGTTTATTTGCAAACACACTGGTTGAAACATCCTGAGTGAGGACGAGCGATTCAGTAAAAATGAAAAAGGATTTACGAAACAGGTTCGTGAATCAATATATATGTTGCGGCGAAAGCCCGGAATCGGCCAGTTCGCGTTTTGGCCAACGTTTCTTTAAACTTACCGGCCAATGTCCGATCTTTCCTTGATTTCGGGCTTTGGCTGGCCAATTCACGAAGTGGCTTGGGACAATCGGCCAAAGTAGGAAGAAAGAAATCTAGATCAGATTGTCTTACACATTGTTAAAAATGAAGTATTTAAAAATAAGTTTGTAATATATAAAAATATGGTCTCGTGTTATTCTGTTTTCATATTAAAGCCATAATAGAAATTATTCAGTGAACGTATATGTTGTAACAATGTGATAGCGTGAAGAAGATTAGATTTTAGCCCTTCAAAATGACGAATTATATCTTGAGCAAATGCGTTGCGTATTGTGTACGAATACATAGGCAAATTGAATACTCAATTTGTCAACTACCTTTAATGGGGATCCTTAGTCTTTTTCTGCTCCATAGACCTAATGTTAAAAACCCCAGATCACATTGTTTCCCGAAATATCACTTCAAAAAATATGAAATTTTTTGCAAAAGCAAATAGAAAATATAAGGGCTAATTAAAACAAATATGAAGGGAAATAGTTTTTATATTATTTAAAGACATTTCTTTGTTGGCGCCATCTGTCGAATTTCACCTACAACATGTCCTTATTTATATTTTATACATAAATGTCAGTATATTTATATTAATTTACTCTTAATATTGTTTTTTTCCCTTGTAAAAAAGTTCGTATTTCACGAATCCGATATTTCGGAACAGAATGTAATCTGGAAAATTTAGCATTAGGTCTATGGGGCAAAAAAAGACTGACGATCACCCTTAAATCATTTCTTGGAATACATTGCACTTGTACAAGCTACCCTAATTGGCAGTGCATTGGGCTGCAGATCGAACGGTCTGTGTTCGAATCCCTCTGGGTCCAACCATGTCAGTCGAGATTTCGTTTTGCAAATTTAGGTTTGCATGATTTCAGTAGATTTGTAATAACACATACTCATATTTGAATCCCTGTACGTATTCAAAAAGTGAGTACATGCATTTCTCAAATTTAAGTCTTTTGTACTCGGAGTTATTATAACAGCATGAAGTACTCAAAAATGAGTATACTTTACTTATTTTTAAGTATTCCGTTTAGTGTGCTGCCTACCGGTCAATCTACCATTATCACATCGGGCTTTGGCCAAAGACTCCCAGCCATTTCGCGAAATGGCCAGCCAAAGTAGAATATACAATATTAATTGCAAGTACTTCGGACTTTGGCCAAACCTCTTGACCAGAACGCGAATTGGCCAGCCAATTCGCGAACTGGCCGAACTTCGGGCTTTGACCGTAACATATGTATAATGCTACAATAAGTGCTCATGGAACTCAAGTGCTAGATCACAGGGGTCTACTTGCTATCGGGAAAGCTGGCTGGTCATTGTAAAAGTTGATAACTTCCATAATGATTAATCCGCCACAAAAAGCTTATTCATAAATTCTTTTTTATTACAACAGTAAATTGGGCCAATTTAATTCTTAAATCCTATTTTCTTCATTGGTCATTTTTACTCCCCTTCTCTCTATTTGGGTCATCTGACCGCGGTTCAAAATTACAAGGTCCGTTCCAAAATAGCCCAAGTGTTGCTTTAAACGGGACGTTAATATAACTAAACCAAACCTCTATTTGCACACTTGTTGGAGGGCAATCCCTCCATCCCTTTGGCACTGCCCTGATTAACAATTAAGTGTTAATATTTTACTTTCTATGCATTTTTGAACAATATACTCTGAGCTACAAAAAAATCCCTTAAACTAATGATTTAGGTTGTGAATTTTACTCACCAGCCATTATCGATGGAGATGAAAATGTAGTTGATTAAGTATGCCAATAGAAACCCAGCTGTTATACCAACTTCATTTAGAGACACCATCATGCCTCTACGATTCTGAAATGGAAGAACATTTTACCCTGCTTTCTTAAACGCCAATCCATAAATATAAGCGATAAATCACATAAATATTTGCTGAAGAAACTTCAATGATGAGATAATTTTAAAAAGCCTTTTAAATTATATGAGACCAAAATTCTTATATCACAGACATTAAATTTTCTGCATTTGAGTTGTGATAAAATATGGAGTAAGCTAAATAGTTAATATCTATTAGATTACTCCATTCTCACTTAAGGTATTAGCTCGTCTATAAAATCTATACCAAAATGTGTTTCGTTTTTTCTTTCTGAAAATGAACATTTGATTGATTTGTAACAATATATATAGAAAATATTTAAATAATACGTAATTACTTGGAAAGCTTTCTTCATAACAATGTTTTAACTATATGATTAGAAAGGTAAGCCTAAAGAAAACAATTTGGAAGAGGGAAAGGAGAATATAGAGAGAGGTAAAGACTGGAAGGATGCCAATTTTGGAATTTTAATATGGAATTATTATGACAACTCTTTGAAATAAAATATTTTTCTTACCCCAAGCAGCATAAATTAATTTGCACGATAAGGTAAAATTTAATTCAAAGACTTCATGTATATTTAACTATAATATAAATCAATTTCTTAAATTTTATTTTACTGTTTAAATTTTTCTTAAAACCATTTATTCAGAAAAACAATTTTAATTCGTAAAAAACTTTTTTATTACTTTTTTTATCGGTTCAAAATGATAGTGCTCATAAAGCAATTTTTTATTTTGTAGGCTAAATAAAGAGCAAATGAGAAGTTTTATTACGTTTTTATTACTATCGTAATTTGTTGAAAAGTTCATATGAACGTGGAATGTAATTGTTATCTAAAATAGGGCTATATTTCGTATCTTAGCTCTTAAAAATGTTTAAATATGTTTTTAATTACTACATTTAGTACTTTATTTAATTTGCTAAACTAGATCTCACAAGTGCTATTCTGTTTATATAGGTTCTGCTGGAACAGACTTTATAATTCTGAGCTAAACAATGACAATGTCACCTGGCAATGACAATCTGGCAATGACAATGTCACCTGAAGGAGTAACTCATTCTGCATTTCAGCAATTGGAGATATTTGAACCTAGAAGATAGATTTAACGTGGTACAAATATATATGATCTTTAGTTTAATTTTACAGTTCCGTTTAAACAAAAAACCTTTTTAACGGGAGATTCAGTTTTTTTAATTAAAACAAAGCATATGGTATGAATTGAAATGTACCTATTCAGAGTCCTGTAGAGGTAGAATTATAGATTATAAGAACGCCGGTACTTATTAATATTTTCATGGAAATCACCCGGCGGGTGTACAGTGAAAAAAGTCAAACATGTTGGTAATAAAAAAAACACTTTATTCTTCCAAGATAACTCGAAACGCAAATAGCAAAAACACAGCTGAAATTACAAGAAGAACAGAAATTACGTGAACTTGTAGAGATTAACAACACACAAACAAATAACAGTATCACAATAACTCTTGACATAACCGGCTCGCAATGCAATTAACATTCCAAAGGGAAAATCATTTCGTATCAGCTTATCGATTTTCTGACAAAGCAAGAAGTCAAATAGAATTTTTTTTCCTGGTAAAGATATAACCATAATTCCTGCATTTTCCAAAATCTTCCTTTTTGTAGTTAATTGGTTGCCAAGCTTGACTTAAAAGTCGAGAATCATTGAAATAATATTCATTCATCGTCTATTAAAAATCCTTGTGTATCTTACTTTCCAGTGACAAAATTGGAAAGACAGACGGGAAATTGATATTACAAATTCGTAACACTATACATGCCAGAACACGAAGAACCCCCCAAAAATGAGATGCCACTAGTATAAATACAATTCAATCAACTTCGTATATGATTTAATCATAATAACCATGATATGCATTAATTATGAATTGAAAGAGTGCAATAGATGCTAATAAGCACTCGAATTTAATGCATAACCCGAAATAATAAATGCATGTAAGGTAAAATTTATTTCGATTCATATAATTTATTTGATTTGTAAGGTAAAAAAAATTATTCACTTTTAGTAGTACATTAAGAAAATGGGTTTTTAAATATTTTTATTATTTATTTTTGCTTTTTAGTTTTTAATTTATAATTTATTTTTAAGAATCCTATAATCATTTTTTTCCTCCAATTTTCTACCAAGAGTGCCACTTGTATGTGAACAAAACTTAATTAAATGAATTGATTGACTGATAATTAACTTCTTAAAATATTAAAATAGTTAATTAAATTATAGTAAAATTATCCTTTTTACCAACTGCTTCTTTTCTTCTCCCCCCCCCCCCGCGTCCATCTGAAAATGAATATCACCTAGATTCGAAGTTTTCTCGACAGTACTCAGTCTACAAATACATACTTTAACTACTCTGTCATCAGAAATATCTTTGTTTGATGATTTATTGAATTTTCAATTAATTTCTCAAAAACTAAAAAAAATATTCTATCGATAATAATTATAAACGAAAACTAATAACCGTATTAAAATACATTAGAAGCAATTATTCCATATTTGAAAATATTTCTTGCTTAGTAATAAATACCATCTATATTTTCTAAATTTTACAAGAATCGAAAAATTTAATTTTTCTAAATCAATAATGAATACTTCTGGCGTTTTTTTGCATCTGGTATGAACATAGGACTGTATGTACATATCAGAGGTGGGAAAAAAGTTATCTTATTCGTTGCAGTTTTTTTTTATTTGATGCGAAACTTCCTGTTGTAAAATTTGTGAAGTTAAGATAGATTTATATTACTTGTTAAGTGACTATACTGAATAAGTGAATATTGAAATTCTTGGAAATCTTACAATATTCATACAATTTAAAAAGAAAACCATTTGGTTAATTATTCAACTTGCCGCATAATGTTCAAATACGATTCTGAACTCTATACAAAGACATATAGATACTTACTGGAGGGGAAATTTCTGATATGTAAGTGCATTCTGCGGTAACGGAGAGCGAAACGGCAGCGCCTATAATAAAGCGACCAATGATGAGCATAACGATACTGATACTGAAGAATAAAATAATGGCTCCGATAATAAATAGTAAGCATGAGACACTAATTCCAATTTTTCTTCCCCAAGAATCCACGATGTTTCCTATAAAGAGAATATTGTTATTTCTTCCCTTCATTTAAACAATAACACTTATTGTAATTAATCATAAAAAATAACATCATACAAAATTTAAAATAAAAATTCATACATTTTTTTTCTAGTTTCTAGAGAATACATATAGCAGTAAAAGCAAATATCGTTTTCGTGTTTTACAGCTTTACAGGAGCGCACTTTAATACCACAGGATAATTAATAAAGTGTACTAATTTGTTAAATGTTAACTCAGATCAATCATTATTCTTTAACAACTTGTGGCTTTGACTAATTTGATCGACTTGATAAACGCCGATTTTTTAAGGTCATTTTCAAAACGTTTTAGTGATTTTGAACTGCTTCGAATGACGAAAAATAACCTTCACTTCATAATTAATGAGACAATTCTGACTTCGCGATATTTTCATCTATTTGCGACCAAATTTGGCACCAAATACTTGTTTGGGAAAATATGAGGTATTGAATTTTGATGAAGCTTCATTCTTAAGATGCCAAAAGATTTCCTTCCACCCTTCGCTACCCCAGAATAAAAAAAGGCGATAATTACTTTGAAGCCATCAAATCTTACTTAATAGACACCTAAAAGCGCTTGAAGATTGGTTCATTAAATGGAAAATAGCAATAAAAGACAGAAGCAGTTATGTTTAATAAAGTTTTTAAGCCTCCTCCCTAATTCCACAGATTAAAATGCATGCCGAAATTACCCCTGGTCTCAGGAATTCAAATATTTAGACGTAATATTAGATCAAAAATTAACCTGAAAACTCCACTTCCTGTATACTAGAGATGAATTCTGTGCATTAAATTGGAAACTCTATTCAATTATATGCCGAAATTCAAAAATGAACAAGGGAACAAACTTATTTATTAATATTGCCTATATGTGCTTCCAATATTAACTTATTCTTGGCCAGTAGGTGACAGGCTGCATAAACAAACTTAAAAATTCTCGTAGTATTACAAAATATGGTAATAAGACACGCATTAAATACTACCGAGTATACATTCAATTCATATATATATTTAGCCATAAATTATCTTCCTATCAAAAGTTTTATTAAAAAGCTAGTAATTAATTTCTTCAAAATGCTTGATGAAAATCAAAATGAATTCGTTAAATAGCTCTCCTCTTATACCTCAAACCCTAAAATTAAAAGACCGAGAAATGTATTAATCATCTAGATTACCTCGATTACTAAGATAAATTTTCATTTCCACTTTAAATTAATTTTATCCCTCTCATTTTTTATATTAATCTTAATTGAAAGCAGCATGATCCTCATTTCTGGACAGCTAATCAAAGCTGAGAATAATGAAACAAATGCATCAACCTCCGCTTTCTTCCTCATCATCAACTCGCTAAATACAGGTTCCAGATTCGAAATGATACTCTTTCAAATATACACATTAATACTGCAAGAACTAGTTAATAAAAAGCGATTAGTAAATACAGAATTATTCCACTTTTCAAAGGATCTGAGAAGTGATGTAAATTAAGAAAACGCCTAAATCGTGGCAAACCACTTTATTAATTACAGAATAAACATGAGATGAGAACCTAGTGTATGAACTGTTGAATCAGCAATGCGATTAAAATCAGGTTTTGTGATCTAACGATATCTTTCGAGAAGTATGTGGAAATTCGTCGTTCGCGGCATCATTCGAACTTTCAATCCTTCGTACGCCTTATTCGTTTTATCACACGGGTCATTTTTTTTTTCTTATTCAACCCTTTTTTCTGATAAAAATGCAGGAAAATAACATTTCTAATATTTTTTCAGAGTGTAATTTAAAACGGATGCCACGTCCGTGACAGGACTCGAACCTGCAATCTTCTGATTCGAAGTCAGACGCCTTATCCATTAGGCTACACGGACGGTTATTTAGTTGGAGGAACTAAAAAATGTTGCAATTGAATGGATAACATTGCAGAAGGAAAGAGAAAGTGGTACTGTACTGGAAAAAGTTGAATCCTTAAAAATATGTAATTTTTTTTCATAAGATTTTCAATATTTTGAAAAATTAGAATCAAAATTGTCATACCATTATGAAAATGTTAATAGTAAACAGTATAAAAATTTTGTATAAGTTTACTTCAGATAGTTAATTTTTAATGCTTTTTTAAAAGTAAAATTATTTTTAATATGATGGATATATTTTTCTGTAACTGCTGTTATTTAAATATAAGGCATTGAAAATAAATTAGTCTTTATCAATTTCTGTAAACCATAGATGATGCAAATTTACTCACTTTAGCACTTAATTTTAACACTAACAATTTTACCACTTAAATTTTGATTGAACAATGCTGACTACATGGTTTTTCCATCATGCCTTTGTTAGGCTGAAAAAAAGATATAGATATATCAATGTATTTTGGATTTTATCACACTCTCAGTCTCGCTAAATGTCTTTTTTATTATTTCGTGATTCGTTAAACGTTTTTTATTTTATAAATTGAAACTTCGATTCATTGTAAATGCATTTAAATTTTTCTTTCCTTTTTCTTCGGCTATTGTAACACACAAACAATGCTAGCATCGTAAACTGCATGTACATACCATAATTTCAGCATCCGAAGGAGTAAAAAATAACCATGAAAAAGCGCGTGTCTCAAATTTTTTCGTGTCTTATGACAAGCGTTGATGAAAATTTAATCCAGTTGTATATGAAATAAAATTTCATTGAAAATACTGATTACGGAAATGCTGTTTAGTGGAGCTACGGAAAGTAATAACACATTGAACATACATCAGTCTCAAAAAGATCATGTAAATATTTTAGACAGCTTTCAATTAATTTGTACTAATCTCAATAAAGTCAACTTGTGCATTATCTAATGCCATTTAGCATCTTATTCTATATTTTTGCTACAATCTTTCATCTTTATTTGCAATCATTTTGATTCACATTGTTTTAAAATTCAAAATTTATCTTTTCAGTGATAGTTGCTGTAATTTCTTCGGTTTAGATTTAATTTTATAGATATTTTTAAGCATATTTTAGTACAGTAATTTCATTATTATGAATGACATCCAAATCTTTTTCTTCGTTGCTACTAATATTTAACCTGGATTTTCTCTACCACTGTTGGCATTCAAGTTATGAAAATTCGACTTTATTTTTCATTTTGAATAAGTTTCTGTTTAAAGAATTATTTTAACAAAATTTGTGAACACTGGGGCAATTACAGGTAACATTTAACTTCATAAAAAAGAAATGATGAATTTAAAAAAAAAATTGCTCATTTTTAAACAATTTTATATATCTGACTTTTTGCTTTAAATTAATAATTGAAATAAATTAGTAAATCATGAAATACATTATTTATTATACCCACAATGATTCATCACAATGAATGAATGATTCATCTTTCTGTCTTTTTATTTTTGAGATTCAGCAAGTATGTTACTTGATTATCTAAAGTTTCCCTTTCAAGACTAAAATTCAAATTTTAAATAAAATAGGGCATAAGCATAACTGTATAAAGTTTCCAAATTAGTACGAGTTACATGACTTTGAAATTTAAAAATATTTTGCAGAGGAAACCATTAAGACTAAGTTAACCGCAAAAGATTCAATG
>JAPMOR010065988.1:1831465-1853002 GCA_026543865.1 Argiope aurantia
TATTAACGTGATATAAAATATCAGGATTATTCTTGAATCCATTGTTCTACCTCGGTGACACTATACGCATGTCTTATGTTTTCTAACTGCTTATATATATATATATAATATAGTTTTATAGTTTCTTACCATTATCTGGAATAAAAGCATTTCTAGAGCATTTTTCTTATCTTGTGTTGCTATATTTATTCAGTATATAAGACTGAAATTTTCGGTGAATAAATGTAAATAAATAAATATATTTTGCTTCAAAGAATTCATTTATTAGAAACAAATAGATAATTTTAACAAAATAATTATTATTAGTAAATTAATATAACGCAAATAAAAATTAATCTTTGAACATGAATAAAATTTTCAGATAATAACGATTTAGCAAATGTGCTTAAAACGAATATATTTTTATTTTTAAAACTAAAATTAAATATTTTTTCTTATTAAATGTATGTTGAAATATTTAAGAATAAAAAAATTAAATTAAATTCTTGCCACCAGTCTTTTAAGTGTTATAAAAGTCCTTACTTTTACACAATATTTTAAAAAACAAACAAAGTTTAAAATTAAAATTAACAGTCCAAGTGTTAATTAACGAGCAATTTGTTTAGAGATAAGAGTTTAAATCTAATATTTATAACCTAGGGAAAGAAAGGGGTTGGTTTCCGGGTATATCAAATATAAAATTTTCAGGTAAAAGCAAGATGTACAACCGAATATCAGTTTCAATCTGCCCTTGATATTGAATATTAATTTCTGCGTATGTGCAACAACCGATATTCAACAAATACCCAGTTTCATCTCAACAACAACAACAAAAAACCGGTAACCGACTCTATCTGGTACAAAAATATCAGGTACAATCTAGTATCAGTGTGGACCTGTACCGAGACAGCGAAATTAGATCACATCCTGCCTTCAAAACCAGGTATATAAGAAATAAAATGGAAATATTCAATAAGTAGAAAAAGTAAAGTGTATGAATGTCCCCTATTCAGTTACTGAAACCATATGATGAAATAACAAAATATGTTAAATTGTGGAAGTATACGGAAACACAAGCGTTGGAAACTTTCTATTTTTTCCGAGACAGAAATAATAGACTGACACAGAAAATAAATGTCACATAAAATAAATATAAAAAGGTGTCGAGACTCTACTAGTCACTCTTAACTTTTTCTTCTGTCAAAATCCCCAGGTTTGTTTCATGTTTATCAATCATTTTTTTTTTCTTTTTCGAATTTTTTATTAGACTGCAGCAAGAATTTACTGTGGCAATAAAGTCACGCAAGAGGCAATTCGGATAATCCTACATTTTCTGCCAAACTGTTTTTTATAGACTTTGAAATAATAGTAAAATCTGAAAGTCTTCTTTCAGGCAAACACGTAGAATGATATATCATATAGCTATATATACTATTCAGCTGAAGTAATGTTTACACAATTGAATTCAAAGATTTCATCGCAGATCTTACATTTTATCATGTCGTGCATTTTAGAAATTGGAGAGTAGTTGTTTTTTTTTTTTACTGTTAAAATCATGCATTTGTATTTGGTTAGCATTTAAGGGACACGTATGAATTTTTCATCGTTTAGTAAATATTTTAGTTTTATAATTTATAACTAATTGAATGATTCAGAAGGAATTTCCAACATATTATCCAAAACAGTGTCTTTTAAGAATTTTACACCCCTTTCAAGAATTCATTTTAAGATACAATAGATAACAACAAAACAAATATTCCCTCCTTAATTTTCAACGCATGTTTCATGCTTCTTAGTATGAAGAATATGTTCCTTTGGTTCGAGTGGATCCAAAATTCGACTCTTACCTACAATTTTGGAGATAAGACCAAATATCTAATTTTATTTAACTTATGGCTTTCTCAGACACTCGATTGTATATATTGAGAGATGATTAACCTGCAAAGAGAATTAGAACGAAATTTGATCCAGATATACAATTCTGATGATGACACTAGTGGACAAATGTAATCTATTTTGCTTTTTGAATTTTTGCGTTATGGTGTTCACTTATAATATCAGGTTACTGCATTGTTGATCCATATCTATAAAATGAAAGGATACAGAAGTAAGAGATGTTTAATAAATGTTCTTTAAACCATTTACCTCCAACAAATGAAGCAAAAAAGGCTCCTATGAGAACTGAACTAACAACCATTTCTTGCTCGAATGATGTTAAGTGAAAATCTTCTCTAAGTTGCAAAAGAGCCCCAGACGTGATTCCTATAAAGAAAGCAAAAAGAATGATATGTAATGTAATTAAAATTTTCAGAAATATTGAGTTTTCTTAAAATTATGAACTTTTTTTTTCGGAGATATTAAGTACAAATATCATTACAAAATCCAAAGTGATCTCCTTTAAGATAATCGATAGAGAAATCTATGTCTATGATACACGACTGAATTGTTCAGAGCGAATAAAAACAAGTTATTAAAGTAAAGTTAGAAGAGAAAAAATCCTTTAGAATAGAGTTTGGTGGATTCTGTACATTAAAAAAATTATGTCAACATTTGAAAATTCATTGGAGTATTTACAAGCATTAATAAAATAATCAGATCTAAAAAGTTTAATTAATCAATGAGTGTAAAGAAACATTTACAACAGTATGACAGAAACCAGCAATTCCTCTTGAACTGGATATTGTACATAAAGCAAATGATCTTTAATTCATTAACCAGTATTCATAAAACTGTGTTATATAATTGCAAAAGGTATTCCAAAGCAATAAATGGGAACATTGGTTCACCCGGTCTCACTTCATCTAGCATGTAAAGTATCCCAAATTAAAGTTTGAAATTTTGTTATATTATTTTATACGCATACATTCGAAGAAAAAATAAGAAAATCTTCTAAGTAGTAAATATTTCTTCAGTAGGTCAATTAACATTACAGTTATATAAAAGTCAGCTATTTCAGACAGAAATGTTTAACGAGTTAAAATTAACTATTTAAATTAGGGCATTGAAATAATTACAATAACCGAAATCTTATCGTTCACTCAATAATCAAGATAAGTCGATAAATCAAACTTTAAAAGAAATCACCAAAGAAAATAAAACAATTGACATATAAAATTAAGGAAATCAAAATATTTTCCTGAGTGTAAGTTTCCGTCCATATGCTGAAAATTAACATTTAAATCAAAACATTTTCGGAATGAACATTTGGCATTAAAAAATGTAGACATTAAATATTCCCCCCAAAAAAAATTTCAAATAAAATTTTTCACAGGAAGTTAAGATTTTTTGAAGTTTAAACGAGAACTTTTAAATCTTAGTATTGATATACTGTAAAATATGAAAGAGGGTGGTAAAGAAAAGAAAGTTATATAACCCCTTTACTGAGCAAACAACCTATAAAATTTGTCAGTGACAAAATTAAGTTAATGAAGATACGTGCATGTGCTGATTATTATCAATTAAGTCAATTAGCCAAAAACATTTAAAAATTATCTGTCATTAAGAAAAAAAAATGTTGGATCGTTTCAAAAAACTTTAAAGTGAAATATTTTCACATTAAGCATGAGACTGATCTTGAAGCTTAAATACTGTCATAGCCACCTATTCTGATAGATTTCACGATTCGAAAGTCAGTTAAGGAAATTAAACAAAAGAAAAATTAGCTCAATTTTATTGGGTAAGCAGTCTTTAAAATTTCTCGTTGACACAGGTGCACTGGTTATGATGATTGGATTAAAAAAGTTTCGAAACTGTAGGAAAACATCGTTTTGAACTATCTTCCATAAATTTATGTAGTTATAGGAATCATAAAATCTCTTTAAATGGTTAAAGTGTAGTTGAAATAAATTAAAGTCGGTGAAAACAGATGAATTTTTTTTCAAAGTAAAATAACTGTCACCGAAGATATTTTCTTCTTGAAATGAACAAATATTTTCGACTGTAAATTCCTTTGTAATAAATTTGACTCCGTAGATTTTGCCACTGCAATCAGTAGAAGTTGAAAGATGAAATGAAATAATTACGAAACAACACAAAAAGCTTTTCAGATGCATTGAATATTATAAGTGTTCTTGACTTGCTCCTCTTAACAAGCCACTTCATTTCATTTTTTCTCAATAAGATTTAATGAACGGTGGAATAATGCATTACAAAAAAAAAGGGGGGGGGGAATAACTTATTCGAATTGTTCATCGGTAGTGTTTGTTGTTCTGAACAATAACTATTCAAAATAACACTTTAAAAAAAACACTCAGCTCCGTAGCGATACTGAGGACAAAGGCAGTATTGATTTTTCGAGTGCCAGTCATGGGGTGGAGAAGATATGAAGCAAACAAAACATTAGTGCGTTAATTTAAAATTTTGAAGCTAAATATAACGAAAGAAGAAAAAGAAGTGCTACGTCAATTGTTTATACTTGATACGTCCATCATTTACACTTTAAAGAACGTCCATTGTTTACACTTGCTACGCAACTGATATCGGTATAATTAATACGAAATGTATGCTGGACAATATGCATTTTCAAAGCAAAAATATTTATTAAGCTACAAAAGGAATAAGATCATTCTAAAACAGTTTGTTTGATATCTGTAAAATTTTAATCAGATAATGATCCTAAAAAGTTTAATCGATGTTTATACTTAGAATCGGTTATTAAATGTTTATAGATGAATTTTTTCCGTAATAATTCATAGATAACCATACAGATGAGGTGAATGCACTGTCCAAATCTCGAAGAAAATAATTAAATTTATGCGCTTAAGAATAATGTGAAATATAGCTTTTCGGTTCTCACAAATCTGTTGCAGTAACAAAATTTCAAATGGCAACATCTTTTTTACTGTAATGTTATATTCACAACATAAAAGAAAACTGTACCTGGGGCTAAAAAGGTCAACACAATTAAAAAAAAACATAAATGCAAAATATTTCGTTATATTTCTCAAATTTCCTACATGTTTTCAAAGTATCAACTTGTATGAAACAAGGCAATCGACAAAGATTTTTATAACTACACTGACAGTGATTTTAAAAAGTCCCTGTAGCGGCTAGCATTGATGTCCTCAATTTTTATTGGAAAAATTATTTTGTGTTTCTGTACTCCTGACCTACCTTTCAAGTTTATCTAAAATACTGTCCGCCTTCGAAGGATGTTATTTGGGGAAAAAATATAGCTAGATTGAAACAATGAATAAAGTAGAACCAATAAATATTATTTTAAACTAACAATTACTATAAATAATGTTAACTAATGTATTATTTTAAAAACAATTACAATGCAAAAATTGAGAAGTAAATAATCTACTTAGCAAGCATATTCGACTGGCTAATATTTGAATGAAATTGTTTTTACATATGGCAGAAAAGATCAAAACTGATTAGGATAAAGGAGGAATCCTTGATTTATAAAATGGTCGATAGAAATTTTTAAAAATTCGGCTCAGTAAAGTGCGAATGGTTATAAATGAAAATGCATGATTAAGTAAAAATATGAGCAAATAAAACAGTATAATAAAGTAATAACAATAAATCTATGAATAGAATAAATTTTACCATTAGACTATAAAATTGTGTCATCTTTAAAAATGAAGTAAAATATTAAAGCAATAGAAGTCAATTTTCTTATTTGTGATTCTTTCTACCGAAAAGCAATTGAATGTAAATACTGCAAAAAAAAAAAAAAAAAAAAAAAGGTTTTCGTAAATGATATAAGTATGGTTTCTATTTTGTAAAAATTCCAGTCAGAAAATGACATTATAATTCTGAAGAAATTTTTATAACAGCCATCTGGCTATCAATTTTTACCTACTGTAAAGAAATTTCAGATTAAAAATTTTTATACCAACTATTAACGTTTTTCAGAATATTCAATATATTTTTAAAATCTAAACATATAGAGAATGCTATAAGGGAATGTCAAATTATTCATTTTTTTATAATTCTGTTTTATTTATTAATAATAATGAATGAGATTCTTCATCTTCAAATGAATATATATACCAAAGCAGAAAATACAATTTTGGATTAGTAAACTTATTTGGGAATTGGACGCTTTTAAGATACCTTTCATGCACTAATAGGTCCAGAATCTCTTACTGCCATTTTTGAAGCATATCATCCTGTCTGGACCGCTCTGACAACATTAAAAAAGTACTAAGATCTGTAAAAGATTTATCTTATTTACAATAATTCCATCTAATTCAATTCCTTCGAAATTTATAATGGATAGTTCCCCAAAATCAGGCATTTGCCGATTTTCCCTCAGAATGGTACTGGTCCCGCTGTCTCTCTGTCCAAGAATTCAAATTAATCTCTGAATTCTAGCTTACTGAAATTTAGTAAACAGATAAACTGATTCAATACGTATTGCTCTCATAAATCGATCGTTTCAAGCCCTGTTAATATCTATATCTTCCAAAAGCATAAAAACGCACTTGGTTATCCCACTTGTTATATTTTGTATGATTCAGTGCATATTTGCAAAAAAATAATATTTCAAGAAACATTTTTACTTTAATGCGGGAATTCAAAATGAAGCTGGAGATTTTTTCCAAAACACTTTTTCCTGCCAACATGTATTCAAAAGGAAATTGATGCAATTGAAAAAAAAAAAACAAAAAAACATTGTATCATTTTAGCATATAGGTAATTTTTTATTATTATCACAATTTAACTTAAAATTCTTTGTGCGAATTGAAGATAGAGTAAAAAAGTTTTGTTCCATATCTTTCTTTAGATTAGCATGTATATATGGTACTTTTGAGTCCCATTTGAGTTCGATACTTCGAGAGTTTTATTTTCTCGATCCACTATATTATACATAATCTAGATCCATTCTTGCTATCTGAATATGGAAGACAGCGGATTTCGTTCGAGACCGAAATGCCTCCTTAATGAACATTGAATCTGTCACTCTCAAATATTTCGAACCTGGTATGGAACCTAATGTCACGTTTCAATATATCCCTTGTGTAGATTTGAATGTTACGTTCGAAATATAAAATGCTTTAATATATCGATATAATCGCCATTGATTTACTATCTGGAAACCAGATATATCTTTAAACAGTGTCAAGGTATCGTCTGAGAACCTCCAAGAACTCATACAACATTCATATTTTGTGTTTGGCAAACCTCCAATCTTATAAACAGACAAAAGTTTGAATAACCAGTCAACAAAGCATACATATTTGAGATATATTCTGATGATTAAGAATGTCTTATGCCCCAATCTGAACTCTTCTCCTTAAACTAGTCATAAATTTCAGCTGAAAGGGCATTCGTAATCATCTTTATGGGAATGAACAGCTGCAATAAGGATACACAGCAGATATAAAATTTGAGACTATTTTATGATAATTTTATCTGAAAATTTCTGCCACAGGTGAATTGTACGTCTATATTTAAGATAAATATTTGGAACTATTCTTTGAAATAAAATTTGAATTTCGCATGAAATTTAGGTAAAGAATTTCCATTTCATATTTACTGTGAATAATATTAGACGTGAAATAATTATTGGTCTTGCAAAATTAGAATGTAGACTTTAATATATTAAATATATTATATTTATTTCTTTCGAATTCTTTACTAATGAAATTTTAATGTTTGTCCTAAAAACTTAAAGAATATTGCATTTCTTATGCCGTCCTCAGCATTTGATCCCTTCTCAAGAATATGAGGTCCGTCCTAAAACAACCTCCGTGTAGTTTCCAAAATGTGACGATGGAATTAAATAATCTGATTTTAATTACACAATGTTAACGTGAGAGTTTCGCATCTATTTGGTATTGAAATTTTGTAAACAAGAAGCAAAAGAAATGATAACATAGATGCAAAAGACAGAAAGAATTCGCATGTGCAGTATGTATTTAGGTTTGAGAAAGAATATAAACAAAAGTTAGCATATGACGTCTTAGAAACGAAATAACATATTTTGCAGCCACGATGTATATATTATTTCAATATTATTGGTTTAAAATGTTATTACGTTCCTTATTTATTACGAGATTTTTCTAGCTCTAACCTATAAGTGCAGCTATATCTTTCTCCTATATCTTTTCTAAACTTAAACAAAAAATATTTTTGTGGAAGAATTAATAGCGATATTTTTCATTTCATAGTTTGTATTGAAGAAAAATAATTTAAAATTTTGACAGTTATATGGAAAAAAATCTGAAACATTTCTTATTTTCATAACTGAAACAATTACAAAATAGGAAATCAAAATAGATATTAGGAGAAACCACTGTTTACACAGAATATTACACAAAAAGTTCTAATTGTTCATTTTCCCACTAAGTTAATTTTTTTTAAAGTATTCTGTTATGAAAACGATTGTAGATGGTTAAATTTTGATCAGCACTCAATGTATACACTCAAATAAAATTTCAACAGCGAACTCGAGATACATAAAATGGTAGATGATTCTCGTTGCAATCCTACATTCTGTTACTTTTAGAAAAATTTTAGTTAACTATTTAGTAATATAAAATGACGTGATATATTTATGCAAGATAATAAATCTAAAAACTCAAAATGTTCACCGAGTTCTTTATTGTAAACAACTATCATTAATTTACATATATTACCTAAAGTCTAAAGGCGTTAAATCAATCATCATTTCATATTTGTCCTTTACACCGGAAAGAAGATTTATTCTATAATAAAGAAATTTTTGTATATATTAACTACAGCATTATTGTAGAAGGATAGAACGTGGAAACAGACTCAACACTTTCAGCGTCTGAGAAGTTCATAATGAGATGCGATGATCGGAGTCTGTGCATGACAACGTCATTGCAAACAAGGTCACTGCATCGAAAAATGAACAAAAATGTACCGAGAATACTATATAAAGGTTAGAAAAGGATTTATTCTGATTACTTGCAAATACTGTGCTTTAACAGATGTATCTTGAAAGAGGAAGACTGACCTTCATCGATAAGAAATATATCATTCTTGTAACGTTTTCACATTTCTGTTAGATAACGGTTATCATAAAAGTCTTCTGATAATAAAAAAAATCAAAGATTAAATACTTAGGAATTAAAATAAATCAATAAGCAATATCAGTTTCTTGACTTCTAAAATGAAACATTGCATCCTATTACTTTTATTATTAACAATAGCATTTGGGGGCAATTTATGACATTTACGCATCAATAAATTCTTCTTATCTGTCTAAAACAAAACTGTGTTATTAAAAACAGCTAGTTTACCGTACCATCAATTTTACTAAAACAGTGATAAATATTTTTGTTAAGTGTCATCAAAATTGCTACAAGAGCTATGAATATATGCCATTTCATGCTTGAGGGTGGTTGCCATTCTAAGGGTTTCGTTAAACGGTTTCTGGATTAGGTGGGGAAGAGTCATTTAAATACAAATTACATATTCATTCAAAGGTTTCAACCAGTAAAAAAATTGGCTGACGATGAATCAAATGAAACCCTTCGAATGATAACCACTCCTAAGGCATCGAGAGATGTTCTTTTAGAACGGTTGGAGCAATTTTAATCAAGTTTAATGAGCAGGTTTCTCTTTGTTTAGCTAAAAATAATGTGAAGTAGTAAACGACCCTAAACCTCCATCTGTGTGGGATGGAGATCAATTATTTCATGTCTCCTATAAGTCTTTCATCAGAAAAAAAAAAAACAGAATAACCCCGATACTCTGCTTATTAAATATAAATATTGGACTAAGTTGAGATATCGTGATTCACTGTCTAGAGGCGAACAGATTTTGGAAAATTCTGTTAAAAGCTAGATTGGTTTATCTATAATCTGAGAAAAGGGAAGTCATCATTAAGTTGAAAATCGCATTGCATAATACTTCATTTCACATTTGTTAATATTTGAAAGAATTCCATAAACTCAATCAAAATTCCAATTTCAGAAAAAATACAATTAAAAAATTAAACGCAATGTTATGAATTTCATGCCAACAATGCTCATCATTTTTACAAACTGTATTTAAATTTGTGTTTTAAAAAATAAAATGTGATAAAATCATATAAAAATGCAAGAAAATCAAACAATTATCTTTGAAGTAATTTTTATTTTTATTTTAAGATGTTGAAAAATCGTCTTTCATGATAATTTGCTCCAAAGCTATCGTTAAAAAAATTTCAAAATGTCAAATAAATCTTAATCACAAAAAATAGCATTAACAAAGGAACCTCTTATATTACAATTCCGTAAAGAAGTATTAAGGCATCCGAACATATTAAAAAGTCCATTTTCTGCCAATAAGTCCTTTTTTTTCTTCAGTGGATTTCATGCTATCATTATACAATATATTTGAATATTTTCTCTACTTGAATTAGAAACCGAATGTTTAATATTTTATCAAAAATGGGTATTTAAATAACCAGAAATTCACATTTAAGTGTCCAGATTCTTTTTAAAAATATTTTAACTAGCATTTCTTAAGGGAATGTTTTTAATAAATTGTAGAGAAAGTATTTAAAGTTTCAATATATAATTAAAGTATGAGGCAAAAGAAAATTATTTTTCATGAATAAATACTCTGTGTTCAGGACTTCTAAAAACTGAGTTTTGACTGTGTATTCTTTTGTGGTTGCTTAAAGCAAGTTTACTTATTTGGCAATGATTGATAACAAACTCATATCCGTAACTAAACATAGAAATAGAAAGGATTTTCAAATGAAAAGGTACGAAACGACACAGTGGTTATAAATGAAGACTTTATTCAAAGTATACACCATAGGCCTGAGCGTAACGATCTAACTCATTAACGAGCCGAAGGACTCCTTGTTCCTAGAATTCACGTGGCCGTGACGAGACCCAGTCCTTCACAGCATCCTTGAGTTTGCCGTCTGAGTTGAAGCGCTTCCCTTTCAGATGCTTTTTAGGGGACAAAACATATGAAAATCACACGGTGATATATCCGGGATGTAGGGCGGAGGGTCGAGCTGGTCCCACTTGAACTTGGCCAGTACCGCGTGTATGACCTGCAGACGTGTGGATGCGCGTTATCATGGAGCAGAACCACACTCTCCGTGAGTAGCCCCCATCTTTTGTTCTTGATGGACCAGCGTAGTCTTCGGAGTGTCTCACAGTACACATCGGAGTTAATGGTTAACGCCATCCTGTCTTCACTTGCACTGCCACGTAAATTTGGCGGAGCTCTTTAAGAGACCCTCTGTTCTCTACTGCGCATGCGGGCATCCGCGCATGCTCCGATCTAAGCCGGAGACTCCAATCGTATCCCTAGATATCTCGCAACGTTCTTCCATAGTGGCATAGCCAAATATGTTAAAGTTTACGCTGTTACGACGTTTCCTACCTTTTCTTTTGAACACCCTTTGTAGTACTAAATGCAAATAACTATTATTCTGCTTACAATTGCTATTTCCAATTTACTTCTTCAGATAAAACTTCAACTTAACTGAATGTGCTGTACTTATTTCTTTTGGAATTTATAATAACAACTGACACAGTTTGATCGTAAATAAAAGCGCGAGGGAAACAAACATTAAAATCTTGAAGTGTAAGATGGTTAATACTACCGAACTAATTGCCTAAGTAACTGTATCGAAATTCAGATATGATAAAGCAACAACAGATATATCTAATAATATAGAGCAAGATGTTATTCTTGAATTTCAGAACACTAACGTGAACTTTAACTGCATTCTGTTAACGCTTTGGTTAAAAGGAAAAAGGAATTCGCGTTAACTCCCAAATCGAATTTTTGTCATATTCATGATTGTTACATTAATGATTTACATAGTTAATAGATATTTTGATTTTTTTTATAATTTTGAATACTACTAGTATATATTCAAGGTATATACATACATTCATAAGCTTTATTTATCAACTGGGAGGCTAGACGACATTCACCATTTATGTAAAAAAACGCCAAAAAAATACGAATTAATGAAAAAAATATAAAAACAGAGCGTAATAAGAGTATAAACCATAAATGTGACTAATTTTAAAATTCTCGTTGTATTATTGGGTTGTTCGGAAAGTAATTTCGTTTTTTCCCGACAGAAGATTTAATTGTATTTTTTTGCACCCAACTTCACATTTAAGCCGTATAATTTTTATATGCTTTGAGAGCTCATATAGCAAGGCTTGTGTGTGAAAAATTCCAATTAATTCTACGCAGTAGTTTTTGGTTGGTGCCCTTTTAAATATGGGGAGCGATAAGCAGCATTTTCGACATATCTTACTGTTTTACTACAGATAGGGTAAAAATGCTGTTCAATCCAGAAAGAAATGGACCGATGTGTATTGAGAAGATGTGTTGACATTACGCCAGTGCCAGAACTGGTTCGCTAAATTTTTTAGACGTTAAAACCTTCACCTCAAATGAGGAGGTCAAAAACCACCTCGATCAGTTTTTTGACAGCAAAGACCAAAAATTTTATGAGCATGGAATTATGCTACTACCAGTAAGGTGGCAAAATTGTTGGACCAGAACGGCCAAAATATAATTTAATAAAGTATTTGTTTATTATACGAAAACTGTCTTCATTTCCACAAAAAAAAAAAAACCGAAATTACTTTCCGAACAACCCAATATTTACAATAATACTTATTGCAATGTAGAATAAAAATTCATTTTTTTTTTTCAAAAATTGATTTTACTTAAAACTTTTTTATTTCAAACGTTACAAGATACATTAATAGACAGGTTTATAATTTTATGTGCAATTCCTTTAAATAATTTACTTGAGGATCACCAAAATAATTTATATTGGATTGAAAGTCATTGTATTTTATCTGAAGATTGATATTAAAAAAATTGTTGAAATTCTTGTAAGAAGTATTCGATTCACTCTTCTTTTATGAATGAATAGAATTTAAATTCTATGTACATTCTCTAACCTGAAATTTGTTTTTTATTTTATTATTAATTGTGTTTGAATCAGTAAAAAAAACCTTTATGTAAACTATAAGTTTTTGGCAATTCCCACTAAAAGCGGCATAAATGAAATTTTTGTAAAATCAAAGTAATTTATATACAAAATTAATACTTTGCAATTGATCTTTTAAAAATCGTATAATATTTTATATTATATATTATCAAAAAAATCATTCTGATTATGCATACATTAATGATTTATTTCAGTTTTTATTCCACAGTAAAGCGCCAACATCGCACGATAAAATTCTCGTAACAACAAAAAGTCCATGTGGCAATTCATAAGGCCTTTTGTTTTTCAAGGTTAACGATTATTTCTATTTATAGAACAAAACAGTATCTCGAGAATTTATATGTGTGCTACAAAACGATTTATGATTTATTTATCAACCAAATGATTTATTTATTTATGATTTCTTCATGTACACTTTTCTTTAATTTGATTTTCTGCCTATCTCTAAAAATGAAATCTGTATCGATTTTTCATTCACTCTTTGATATGCTAACATTTTGAAATTTAAATCGATTTGTATTTAATTTTTACTTCACTCTCTGATGAATTCTGAAATTTTATACAATAATAGATTTTTGATAACAATACAACATTTTAATTTTTCAGAGCTTAATTATTAATTAATCGATTAATATAATTAAATTTTGATTTCATACCCACAGCGTTATCTGATATTGGATTTGAAAAGGAAATTTGATTTCAAGATTCCACAATATTTATAATAATTCATTATGAATTAAAAACTAAAAAATGGAATTTCGTTTGTATTTTAAAATACAAATCTATTCTATAGCATACTATTAAAAGTATGTTCGTAAAACTGTGTAAATAAAATTCATTATGATGTGTGATATCTTTGTAAGAACAATAGCCGTCATTTAATAAGAACAAGTTCATGACAGTAAGGACCTGAATCATTAAGTAAACAGCTGCGCCTTATAAAAAAGATGCACAATTGTGCTCAGTATTTTGATTGAAAACATCATTAAATTGACCTCACATAGACCAATTAATTATTTTTTGATTGCAGTTACGTGATTCCATATGCATGGATATGAAGAAACCAGAAAAAAAATTGAATCAGTAGTTTTAGTAAGAGAGCAAAAAGCAAATAATCGAATCATATGCTATAATACAGATGTATACTATTAACTGCGAAAAAGGAACGAATACTATTAAGTAAGCCTCTGATGTAAAGTATATCATTTTAAAATTTTGGTTAAAAATGAATAAGAAAAATATGAAGCTTTATTCTTTATTTCACCCGAGAAGAGCAATTTTTGGATTTATTCTTCAAATTGCAGATTCAATTTTAAATTTATTAATAAAATTAATTTTAGACTGATTATTAAAATTTCTAATGATATATTCTTTTCTAGCACATGATACATTTACTTATCTCTGAGCCCAACAAATTTCATAAAGGTAGTACTTCTTCAGAAACCAGATAAGAAATATTTTTTGAAATAATTTGCTAGATATAAATTTGTTTGCATAGTATAAATTATTTCATAAACAAATACCAGTTTTCTGGCTTAAAAGTACAATAACGCGCATTCGACTCACATGCAAAATATATCAACTAATGGAAAAACAAGCTTATTCAAGAATTATAAATTAATACTTAAATTAAAACTTAAATTTTAAATAATATATAAAAATTATAAATAAATTTTATTATTAAATAAATTTAAAATTATAGGAAGAAAAGTACGCACAGCACAATAAGTATATAAATCGTTTTTTAAGAATTAGTATTAAAATTTCCTGAAATACAAAACATTTTCTATTTACATTATCATGGAAAAACATATTTTAAAAATAAAAAACCAGCTTAGTGATGATAAATGTTTTATTATCATTGTTTAGATAGTTGACTTATTGAATCAAGAAAACAGAATTCAAAAATAAAGACGTTTACTAACATAGAATTTTTCTTCTAAAACCTTGAATTAAAAAACATTTATGCTGTGATGAAAGAATATACATAATTTAATTTAATTCATGGTAGCGCACTGATGTGAACTCGATAATTATTCACATTTCAAGGAGATATGTGAGAAGTATGCATTGTTGTAGGTAATGCTATTCACGTGCATTTGCGATTATACACAAATAATAAAAAGTTTCAAATCTAGGTAGCTTAATTTTTTCTTATTACGGTTGTTTATTTTCTGTCGTGTTTTTCGTGTTCAGCCTTTCAGTCTGAAACATTCATATGAATATACGAAGTTCAGATTTATTGAGATGGATATTTCCGAAGGAACTTCAGATTGATTGAAAAGGATAAATATAGAATACTGAAATTCCCTAAGATATTTATGAGGAATCTGAACGCCACTATGATTTGCATATATTAAGTATTTTTTACTCTCACCTTGGATCACCGTTTACGTTAAGGTTACTTCACGCAAACATTTTGTGACTATGTTTTTTTGATATTCCAAAAGATCGCATGTGGAAATATGCATTCTCAAAAACCTATACGATTTTAACTTACAACAGAACCTACCAATTTTCATACGAAATTTTTTAAGACTTCTACCATTCGGGTTAATATGGGTTGTCCGATTTTTTATTTCAAGATGTCTCGTAAAGCAGCTCCCTTTTCGTTTTAAAATTTGGTAATATTTTGAACCGTCATCCTATATATATTAAATGATACATTGCATATAGACGACCTATACATTTCGTGTACTAGCAATCCTGAGAATATTTGCAGACATTGGTGAACAAAATTAAAGATAAGTTAATATAAATGGTTTAACATTCCCAACAATGAAAATATCATGCATTTTGATAAATAGATATATCTTCATTTTGACCTCCAAATCGCCAAAGATGGAAATTCTTTCCTATTTTTTCCCAAAATACCTCCCTATGAATATTTTTGGCAAGAAATTTACAGTTAAACCATCATTTAACATTTTGCAGTAAGAAGTGCAAAAGATAGTTATGAATAGTTGAATGTGTCTTTTGCTACTACCCAGGAAGTGGACATACTCTTCGTGTTCTAGATCTATAAAGATGCTATTTTTTAGAAAATGGATTATGGCTGAATAATCTAAGGCTATCCCTGAAAAAATAACCTAAAAAAATTAGATCATGCTGTTGTAGAGAACATTATGTTCTAGGGTCTTTTGAAATTTTTCAAGAAAAAGTACATATACGAATGTTGTGAGTCAGAAGATAATCTTGGAAAACAAATGCTATCCTTAGAATATTACTTAAAAATGGAATTGCACCCTAATGATCCATAACTTAACTTCCAGCTTCATTCTTCGTTATTCCCACATTTTTAACAGAGTATGCGCAGTTTCATAAAAGTTAAGTATGAACTATCTGCCATTTCTTTCACGTCCAACATAATTTTCTCCTTGGGCATAATGGAAGATGAATTATCATTTCTATTTAACTATTATTTATTTACGAATTCCGTTACAATGAAATTGGAAAGTGGAAACTCTCACGATCGACCTTTTAGAATGTAATGTCAACCAGGTCGTCTTTTCTCTTCAGCCAATTCATAATTGTAATATGTAAATTAAAAAAAAACTAAAAAATGAGCTTTCTCTGAAAAAAAAAAGATTTTTTTTATTTATTATGCGTGGGAACAATGCTCAAATACTTGAATAAAACATGCTCACAGGAGCTGCAGGGATCAATCGATGAATCAATCCTGTCGTATCCAAATGTTGTTAAATCATATAGATACGACATCAGAATAGCTTACAAAGTCATAAATATTTTCGAAAATCATATAATTATACAAGGTGAGTTGATTGTATTAGGCAGTCGCAGATTTCGTTATGTTATGCACTTCTCCTGAAGTCGGTCGCATTTGAGTTGCCGATTAATTTTTTTATGATGGAATGAGATGTGATTTTATTCACGACGACTGCGGTCATAAGATCGTCAAAAGCCTTGCTTCTTGTTCTGAGTATCTTATCGAGTAAATAACTTCAAAGAAAGGCGCATAATTCCATGACTCTTTCCCCAACATGTACTAAGATATAAAATTTCAGATTTTAAAAGCGTAATACTCATGTCTTTGGGGTTTTGATCTTAGCTTCCATTGGAATAGAAATCTAAAAGCCGAATGCACTCTAAAAGTTAGGAAAAAATATTTTCTTATTCTATAATGTCCGAAAAATAAATAAGGCAATTAAAATTTGCACTGAAATCCTTTCAAAATTATATAGGTTTTAAACCACACATTCAAGGTGGACAAAATTCAGTGGGATAATAAAGCAAGAACCATTTTTATTCATTTTTATTTTTAACGTTATTTGTTCGCAACTCTTATTAATACTTTAATAATAAAACAGTTATTTTTGTTCATTGCAATAACTTCGTAGCTCCTCAAACAATTTTTAAGGACTGGATAAGGGAATTAAACAATAATAAATTTCAGTTTTGTAATATTTTGTTTATCAAACTCTGGCAACCGCATAAATAGTTAAATTAATTTTAAACTCATAATAAATAATTCTGACTAATAAAACATTTACAGCAAATAAAAACAAAAATGTGATTTTTGATTCTAAGTTTATGTACTGGAAAATGGCTCTCTAGGTCATGAAAATTCAAAAAAATATAAATAAAATTTATGCTAGCACTCCAGATATTTGAAAATTAACTCTTTATATCAATGCCTCTAAACAAAATATGTGATTTTTTTTTACATTTCCCAACCAGAATAAAGGTATCCTTTAAGTGGTTATTGTTTTTAAAAAATTGAATTATTAAATTTTCATTTCTAAGCAGCTTCATAGTTTAAAGCAACAGGTCTTACGCCATTTCTTTCATAACTAGATCAACACTGATGCTCATTCACATATATTATTAGCTTTTAAACCCATTTTTTTTCTTTTAATTCTGGAATTTTGTGCACTTGCTTGCTCTCGATGACAATACGCATTTTCAATATATTCAGAACATAATAATCAACCAATAGATTAATTTATCACACTTTGATTCTAAACGAATAGTCCATTTAGTAATGAATTTAGAACAAGACTTGATTTCTATATCCAGTAATATTTATAATAAATAATTAAGACTTAAAAAATAAAAATTTCAATTTTTTGTATATTAATAAAAGTGTATTTCCAAAAAGTGCTTTCATTTTAATTTCAATTTCTAAGCATTAAACACAACATTTAAGTATAAGACGGAAAAATAAATTCAAAATTAAGAAAGTTTACTTACCAATATCGTATCCAAAAAGAACACCGCCTACAGAGGCGACTATAGCGGCGAAGGTGACATACATTGGCTGGCATCTTTTCTTCTCATACACCTCTGTTTCAGCTTGGGCTGAAAAAGCACAAATATTTAAATCAGATAATTTCTTATACATATAAAATATTTGTCTGATCTATTTATTTATGCGCGTTATAATGCACATGTTATATTTATTATGCACACGCTTTTCTTTGATATATCGAAACATCTTTATTCATAAGAATGAAAAATGTTAAAGCTTTAAGATGTAAGAACTTCGGTTTCTGAAGCGGAGAATTTTGGTTCAAGATTCATTTCACCCATCCAAGATCCGCTAAATGAGTAGGTCTGTAAAACACCTTAATCCGTTCGGGTCAAAGGTCCTCTCGTTTATATAGCATGGAAGTTTGAAAAGTCCATCCATCTAAAATTTGCAATGTGAGTAAGCTTGATAAAAATCTTAATCCGTCAGGTCAAATGTCTTCTTTTTGGTATGGCATGAAAGCTTAGAAAATTCATCCATTCCAGATCCGTTTTGTGAGTAGGCCTGGTAAACTCTAAATCTGTCGGATAAAATGCCCTCTCTTTGATGTGGTATGCAAATTTGTAAAAACTGTACCAGTCAAGTGTCTACCTAGCCCTGAAGAATCCTCAAGCAGTGAAATATCAAAATAAGGCATTAGGCTAAGTTATTTATAAAATTTGTTTTAATATAATTTGTTCAATATGAATAGTTAAAATATAACACAGCAATTAAAAATAAATACATACGTATATAACTATGTAAATAGAACAGTTTAAAGAAGAAACCAACAATTTACTTACTCCACATAGAAAAATATCAAAGGTTAAGGAATTTATTTATTCTGCTCTTAATAAGTAAATGAAGTTTCCAAATTAGGTTCTCAATCCATGATTCTGAATTTCAGGAGTGAAAAAATAATCGGAATTGTACTTTTTCAGTTTACTTCATCTTTCAGCATGCCTTTACTGCTGATATTGATATAATAAAAGATCGCGCGAGATGAAAAAGAAAAAAGAAAAAATGGAACAGATAAAAGGTGAGAAAGTTTTATGAGTGTCTTATCTTATGTGCAATACAAGAAAAGATATCAGGAATATATTTTGTATAGTTATATAATGAAATTTCATGAAACATATTATATAGAATTTTCACAAGCAATTCTTTTTCTACATGACATTTTTAAAACTCAGAAACTTTTATAAAACTTAAATGATAAACTTCTCATTCAATCAAATTTTGAAATAATACGACCTTTATTTTTATGATGTCCTTGGCAAATAAAATTGCACAGCGAAATAAATTATCCTCATAAGTTATCTGTGAAATTTCATTTCAATGCGTAACACGGAAAGTTAAGATAATGCCATTATTTTTCTTCTACAGTTATTCCTCTGTTTAAATTATAGCAAATTTTTGTTATTATATGAAATGAAACATTTAAATATAAACTATAAAATAATGTTGTTACGTTGTACTTAAACACAATGAATAAACTACATATTTTAGTTGTTAAAAACATAATAGAAATACAAATTTATTTATAGAGATATGAAACAACAATCAAATGGAGATAAAATGTTTAAAATCAGTGACAGATCATTTGATCGTGTGTTTACATGCAACGACACGATTTACTTAGTTTATGGCGAATGCGTTTCTCATAGTTGATATTGTTTACATCATAAATGTATGAAATTTGTGTATACATTATAAGTTTACTGGAAATTACAAAAGTCCTTTTCATACATTGTTTGAACATATTAAATAATAAATATTAGAAATGCTTTGATTTAAAACAGTTATATATTTCCATTAATTATTACTGGGGTGTTTAATAATGATACTGCAAAGTTTTCCTTCATTGCAAAATGATATTCACAGATAAACAGTTGATAGAAGATCATGCTATTTTTTGAGAACCAAATATTCCTATTGTATTATACAAAAATTTTTTAAATGCCATTGAATCAATATCTAATTGAAAAATAAGCATGATTGAAATCATCAATCCAATGAAAAAAAGAATTCTAAAAAAGTCTCACCCCTCCCCCGACATAAAATGATTGGTCTTGAGTAAAGCCTCAAATGCCTTGCATAGAATTAGTGAGCAATAGTTATGAAATATATAGCGTGAATCGAACATTTTTAAGGAATCTATCGTGTGAATATGTATTTTGAACGTCCTTTTGTCGACCGAATTAAATAAAAATTTAACACGGAACTACAGTTGTAATTATAAGAAAACATACTGAATTTCATTAAGTCATTCCGTTTATGAATTATTGAGAAAGTACAGAGCGACAGCACGGTCAACCTTTTGACAGATTTGTTTCAAAATTTGATAAGAATCTCTATTTTAAATCATAAACCTGTGTACCAAATTTTATGTACATAGCCCTTTCTGTGTTTTAGAGTTATCTAGTTCATTCGTAGACGAACGGCCAGATTTCATGTAAATGGATTTCGTTCAAAACTTGATAGAGGGAAACAAATTTTATCTAGCTCAAACCGTTTTTGAGTTATCAGACTCAAAGACAGACAAATATAGTTCTAAAGTTGTGTTTTTCAAACTCAGGGAGGTCTCAAATGCGGAAATTCGAAAATTTCAGAATTTTTTGACGATTGCAATACTTTCTCTATGCGAGAAAGCAAAAAAATTGTCTTATAATATTTCCAAGATAAAATCTTAAATTCGAAAGTAAAATCAACCATTTAAAAAAATCGCAAGGCTGTCAAATTGTCCAGTTACAACTGATAATAAAAAGATTAGTAATTCGAATTTTTAATATATATATATATATATATATATATATATATATATATATATACACACTGGTGTGCAAAACTTAAGCAACAGGTATGTTTTTTGCCATAACTTCACGAGAAATCATCTGAGAGACATGAAATTCAGAAATGAGATACAGCATTTTGTTCCGAAAGAATGTCGAAAGCATAGTTGCGCAGAAATGAATACAATGCATACAGTATCGAATCAAACAAAAAAAGGCTTTATTGAACTCATAGTATCGTTACACATGATTGTATGTCCAAGAGGAAGAACAGCAAACAGATGTTCCTTAGTATGGGATATGCCCTCCCCTTACTGCAATGGTTGCTTCGCACCGTCTCCCCATACTCAGCATCAGATTGTCCAACAGTTCTTGAGGTAAGAGTGCCCATTCCTCAATCAGCATCTGTTTAAGTTGTCGGGTGTTCCCAGGAGGATGTAATCGTGCCGCAAGGCGTCTACCCAAAGCATCCCACACATGTTCTATCGGATTTAAATCAGGGGAGCACGCCGGCCAATCCATTCGAGTGATATCTTCACTTTCCAGGAGCTCCTCAACAGCATGAGTCCTGTGTGGCCGTGCATTGTCATCCATAAAAACGAAGT
>JAPMOR010065988.1:1853402-1865994 GCA_026543865.1 Argiope aurantia
CATATTATATTTTAATTAATTTTAAAAGATAAAATCATGTATTAATTGATTTCATTTTTCAAGATTTTTAAAAGAAATCTATTAAACAATATTAAGAGTTTCTTTTTCTTTTGTTGTAGGACAGAAGATTATCAGCACTAGCGTTCTTATTCGATTAAATAACGGTAACACTTCGTTATCAGATTTTCTGTATATTTAATAAATCTGAAATGATAAGAGCTAAAGTATTTGATACACCAAAACCATACATTTTATAACAATAAAACTTTTTTTATCCCCATTGCATGCTAAAATTTCATGAAAATAATTGTTAAAATAAACGTTCAATTCTGTTTGTGTTTATTGTCGAAATTTATCAGCATTTATGTTCTTTATTGATTAAATAACAGTAATATTTCTTTAACAGATTTTCAGTACATTTAATAAACCAGAAATGAAAAGAACTAAAGCATTTGTTGATTCGAACTCATGTTTTTAAATGTTAATCAGAAATCAAGATTTAAATGATAATGTGCAGAATAATTAATAATTCAAATTGAGTTATACTGATGGATTCATATGCATTACCCAATGTAATTGATAGTTCAAATTGAGTTACACTGTTGGATTCATATGCATTGCCCAATGTATCATATTTTCAATGGAGAAGAATATCTCCAGGAAAATGCTTATAATAAATCACTATTAATATTTGTATTCAGAAAAAGTACCTTTTTCTGATTTTTTTTTATTTATCTTCTTTCGGGGAAAAATTCCATTTTTTAAAAGAAATAAAAAGCTGGGTTGAGAAAAAAAATTAATTTTCTTATGCATTTGTTGAGCTACAAATTTCAAACTGCATGAGAAATTAGAAGTTATTATGGTATTTCCCCAAAAAATAAAATGTGTCTGCTGTAAAATACGAAAAGCATTTATTTTATATTAACAGAATAATGTTAAATTTCCGTTTTATTATCTTCCATTTGGTGTTTTTCAAATTAACACTTGAAGTTTTCGTAATAATTGGATTATTGTTTTCTGCTCTTAGGTAATTTTCTACATTGTACTCTTGAAATTACCACAGAAGACAGTAATTTGTCATCGATTGACGTTTCCAGGCTTCCTTTCATAGGAATCTTATCATAAATTTCCCCACTTTTGACTAAAAAAGTTTTAATTAAAACAATTTATTTAATGCGTAAGTTTGTTTTATTTTTAAATTGAATTCCGGAATGATATACAACTATAAGCGATTTAAAGGATGAAATATGACACATGCGTGATCATCTAACTTTATGTAAAATAACTGCAAAACTATCAAAAATTGAATTTGTGGAAAAATTGGAAATGACATCCTAAATACTTTTCCCTTGACTTTTTCTATGTGTTACGTAGGATACTTTTTATTAGTTACTAGCCGCCTTTGGCGACCAGCCGGTTCGCCAGTATTACCGCTCGCTACAATTTTCAATTAAATATTTTAAGTAACTGGTCTCTTAATAGATTCTTAAACGAAACATTTTTAATCTTCAAATTTTGATAGTCATACCAAACTTATACTGTTGTTTAGATCGTTTCGTTCAATTTACTATATATATTTTGCTAATTTGTTGTCATTTCCGGTAAAACTTCAACTTTAATTTAAAGTAGAAATGATGAAATTGCAATTAATATAAAGATATTTTTTAATAAAACCAAGCGTTTTATTTTATTTATCATCTTTATTGTTATTTATTTATTATTATTATTATTGAATATGAGTATTGCAAACAGAATCGCTCGGTATTTAAGTCTTATGTGAACTACAAAATATTTTTCATAATTTATGTAATATCTCAAACAATAATTCAACAAAAATTTCTCAGATTCACCATAAAATTCAGTTTTTAGTTTTGCTCTCAAAAAAATTGAAATGAAATCAATAATAATATTTTGTTCCGGCCTATAAATATATTTCAAAAATTATGAAGTCTAAATTTAATGAAGTAAGGTATCATATTCTGAGAAATATTCTGGACACACCAAATTTTAAATAAATGAATGAATGTTTCTATTTTCTAAGATCAACTAAGACTTATTTATAAAGTTTTGAATGTTAAAAATTTAGAAAAACTCAACATTTTCATAATCTTAGGCCAAATAATCTTGAGAAACCTGCGCGCTGATTGGCGTATTTTCTTTGAAACAATCGATGGAAAATCTAAAATTATCCTTTTTTTATTGAATAGTGATATTCAAATTTTCATAAATCAGTCAGTTTAAGTGATTGATTTAGTTGATTGGAAATTAACTCTTTTTATTTAAAATATTAGTGTTTCAAGAACATTTTGTTAATCGTGATTTCCACAGCAGAAGCTTTATGTAAAATCAAAAATTCGTTATTTATTAGAGCATTTATTGAATCAAGTTACATAAAATATAATCATTTTCCATTTAGACCATTTTAGCAGATCTGTGTCTTACTAAAGGTTTACAAATTAGCTGTGTGGCCCTGATTTGAATGCATATCCTGTTCATATTAAACAAAACTTGCCTTAAAATAAAACTGATTTATTGGATCAATAATATAGAGAGTGTAAAAGATCATAAAATAATTTTTCTTGAATTTATTTTTTAGAAAAAATTATATTTCTTATTTGTTTCATTTCCTACAGACATGTGCCGAAAATTATATTTTTGCAGATTTCATTTCCAAAAAGATTTAATTTATTTTCAGTTGGAGCTTTAATCAATGTGATGGCAACACTTTGAAAAAAGCTAATTTTTTCCGATGAATGCGAAACGTGCTCGTGCAGCTTAAATTTTATTTTTATTTTGCACGAAAAAAATTGTTGAAAAATATTGTTAAAATATTTATTTAAAAATTCATTAAAAGTAGAAATTTAATTTTAAGGTTAAAACATTGGTATTATTTAAAAGATAAATTTTTGATCGTTAACTTCTTGTAAAAATCTTTTTTGTGCGGTAATATTTTCGGAAGTTATAGCAGAAACACGCCAAAATTTCGCTTAATTTTTAAATAAATAAAATTGTAATTAAAAATTCGGAAAATAACCCCCAGGTGCACATTTCCGACCTCCAAGGTATACACGTGCCAAATTTGGTAGATATAGGTTGAATGGTCTGGCCTGTAGAGCACCAACACACACACATTGAGCATTATTATAAGTATAGAATTATAGGCTCTTTGATATGCTCGTAAAAAATGCACTAAAATAAATTATTTGTTCATTATGAAGTAAGGAATGAACGTAATAAGAACGAAAAAGCTTTTTAAAATACTCTTAATATCTAAAAAATAGTTAAAAATAGTAATTCTAAATCACATTTCTTAAGCAAACATTTGGTTCATTTGATTTACTAGGAATGGTTAGTTTAACTTTTATAAGAAATTTTTACTTCAGCTTATAATTTAGGGGGGGGAGGGTTGAGATTTTCTTATTACATAAATATTTCTTGTATAAAATTTTGCTCGCCAGAAGTTACAGAAATTCAAATATATTAAATATCCATCATTGATTTACTTACTTGTGAAGTGTAAGTCATACTTTTTGACACTCACGTAAATAATTCCAGCCATTGAAAAATATTCATCGGCCCCGATTAGTTTATCTTGCTTATACTTTTCGAATTCGAAGACAAACAATGATTCAGCAGTTCAAGTTGCGAAATAAGTCAAGTCACCCAAAACAAAGCAAACATATACATAACCTTTGATTTTGGCCAGGTTCGGGGTTCATGTACTCTACTATATGTCATGCCTGCTTTTTAATTGCTTAAAAGGCATTGATAACGCGAAATCTTAGACCAAAAGATATTTTTTAAAAAGCACTAATAGAAAATGCCTGTTTGAAATCCATCTAATGCACAAATTTGATTTATCTAAATATTCAAACTTTTAAAAAGTGATCTTAAAATGAGCGCATGACGAGAAAAAAATGTAAAGTTATAAACAAAAAATGGTTGTAAAGATATATTTTCAATAATTAACAGTTTTAATGAATAATAATTGATACATAAGTGGTTGGTTATTTTAAAAAACAAGAGAATAGTAATTATAATGTTAAAATTTATAATTTAAAAAGGAATAATTTTAAGAAAGTAATTTTGATAAACAAATAGTATATAGCACTTTAAATGCAACAATTGCACATTAAAACTTCAAAATAAACAATACAAAAACACATCTAACTTGCTCAATTTTTTTTTTTTTTTTGGAAAGGTAAAAAAAAATCATTGCTTTTTTTAATTGAATATATTGTGCACGTGCGACAATAAAGTCTTCGAGTAAAAAAAAAAAATTACGTCTACTGAGGAAATAAAGTACGGGTGCATTTAATTGACGTAAAAGATTCAGAAATAAAAACGCTATTTTTAGTTACAACTTCTGAGTAAGAATAATACATTTAATTTATAAGCGACATTTTAACATTATATCCACGGACAAATAAGAATTACGTACTCTCGAATTATCTAAGCTATGTTGTATAAGAAAAAAATTAATATGATATAATAAATAATCTGATAACAAAGCAAACAATTTATAAGTATGTAAATTTAATATAATAAGAATGATTATTATTATTTTTTATTTTAAAGATGATTCGCCCCCGAAACGATCCCCTTCTCCTTCACGTGTATTATTAAAATATTTAACAAGATATTCCAGATTGTCAGTTGAATCTCGAAAAAGTTAATACCTTTACTGTTTAAAATTTCGGGCTTTTTTTTAATCAATATCTATGCAAAGAACTAGACAAAACCGAAATATTTTTAACTATGGTAAGTATTATTTACTTATAATACTTTTTACTCACTCCAAATTGCGTGGAATAATTGAGACTTGGTTTATATTTATTCTCGAAAGAATATTAACATTTGCTTGTTAGTATCATCTCCAGTAGCAAACTCCATATGATACACAGAAACATCTTAACATTTTTACAGAAAAAGTAGTTAACAGCAACAGAATTAATCAGCTTATCTTAGACATTTCTTATGATTAAGATAATTCGTGATCGCATTTCTTCCACCAGAAAAAAAAAATTGCAAAAAGTGTATTTTTCTATAATCGAAAGAAACAAAACAAAACAAAATACTTTTCTTCCTTCGTACAAATAATTTCTAAAATGCCTGAATGTTCAGATTCCAATAAATAAATAAGTCGCAAAAATAACAAAATTGTAGGCATTTTCTAAAGATTCAGAGTTTCGTAAAGGTAAACTATAACGAAAAAAATTATACGTGCTGTATTCTGTTGCAATGCTATCTGAATTAAAGATAAAGCTATAAATTTTTAAAGAATATTATTTAAATAACTACGATTTCACCTTTTTTATAAGGCTCTAAAATTTCTAGACAATAAGATTCTAAAAGGACACTAATACTTGTGCTTTCAATACTCACATTGTATTCTTTCAGATGCCATCAAAATACACAATTGTTATTCAACCGCACTGCTCTTTACTTTCTTTGATGACGGACAATTACTTAATATAGAAATACAAATTTATTTCTCAGGTGCTTTATAGGTTTCATAAAATTTCGAGACACTAAATCCATTATCCAATTTGTAGAGAAGTAAATATCGCCAAACACACATTTCTTCAAGAGGAAAATTTCTCTCATAACAAATAGTTGTAGCTTAACCACATTCACTTCATTTTCCCGTCAACATAAGAATATCAATTTCATATTCTCAGCACACTGATGTCTGCATAAAAGCTTTTGTTTTCTATCAAGAATTCTATTAAATGCAAAATAATGTAATGCATACATTAAATGCAAAGTAATGTAAAATCGGAGCTAAAATATTGCTACCAATTCGGAATTGTAATAAAAATTTAAGATGAAGCGTTACAAACCAGGTATATAAAACTTTATGCAAAATTATAAGCTTAAAGAAAGCTGAGACTTTTTTTGAGATATTTTTATTTTAATTAAGAATATTGCCTTAATTCTTCTTAATTATATAAAAGTAATTAAGATTATCACAGTAATTTTAAATTGCCTTGAGGGAGAACTTTGGTTCTTTGGTCTCAACATTTTGCAGACTGTCACCTAGAAATTGCTTACAAGGCATCAAGAAATTCTTAGCCACCAACTCATGCTATTCTTTTATTCCAGAAAGTTAGGTGTTTTTTTTTCCAAAATAAATTATTTTATTTCATGAAAGAAATTAATCGCTCTGTAATGTGTTGTGAATTTTGTATTATGCGAGTGTAGGCGTGTGAGACCCAGTAAAAAATGACTTGCAACAATATTGTTAAAAAGAAATTTCCCTCTAATGTCAAAATTTTTATATTTATTCAGAAAGAAGTAGCAATGTCGCAATGTCTTAGATTGTACAGGAATCCTGTAAGGATTTTTGAGGAAATTTGAGGCATTTTGCACTAACAATTATGCTTATTCGATAAACTATGTCTCATTTTATTAGATAAGTATTTGATTCTTTTGATAAGTTTTGCCATCTTAATAGCGTGGAACGTTCCTAGACATGTCTAGAATACTGCTCAAGATGCATTTTGCTAGCTATCAGAGGACTGATTTTTATTCTTTCAGCGAATTTTGCATAGACTGAAATAAGTGATAGTTTAAAAGTCCCATACATGGAAGGTGGGATAAGGTACTCTAATCACGGCACTGTAATAATTTTTTTAATAATTTTGTAATAATTTTCTCTTTGTGATAATTTTATCATCACGTATTGAGTGATAGAGAATGCGAGGGAATTAAAACGACCAGAATGGTGATTAAAAATTCAACCAATTTTTTTTCATGGAAGAGTAAAATTTTAATGCATCATTTGTGCAACATATGCTTCTTCTTCTCGGATTTGGAGTGACAGAAAAAATAAGGGGAGTTAAATTATGAGCAAGGTGATTAGAAATCCAACGAATTAACTACTCATAGGGGAATAAATCTTTAACCCTTTCTAGGGCCGTGGAAAGTATGCTTCCCACCAAATTTATCAATCTTCGTATGAATTTATGTAGGTTGACATAAGTTCTGACAAATTTTTTTAGAAAGACAGAAACTTAGATACTTTAGTTCTTTATCTCACACAAAATGATGTGTCTTGATTTGTTACTTAATTATTAATTAACCAAATTAATTAATGAATCAAATTAATTAATGAAGCAAATTAATTAATGTATCAAATTAAATTTATCTAATAAGCTCAATGAATCCCTTTTCTTATTCTAATTTCAAGCCTAAAAACATTTAAACATAATATGACTAGAAAAAAATGGCCCTTTAAAGGGTTAATAAATCATTTGTGCTTCAGGTCATGCGTAGAACAAAAAAAAAAAATTCAGGTTACAGCATATGTTCCATTTGTAATTGCAAAGTTTCGAAAGTAGAGATTTTTTTAAACAGAAATAAGAAGAAATTTCCCAGATTGCGTTTAATGAAAAATAAATCGCAGACATAAATACATTATTTTAAAGAATATTTAACCGTCAAAATTCAGTTTCATATAATTAACTATATAAATCACAATAGTTAATTGAATTAACCGAAACTGTTGTAAAGAAGATCGACTTTCTTATCATCTAGGTTCATTATTTAATAGCTGTAGCTTCCAAAAATTTACGGTTCCTGTTTCGGGACTAGTGGAGCATAAGACAAATTAAGACTTACCAGAGGGTAGTTAATGCTTTTAAATCAATTATACTAATAAAATTAATTAAACCATTAATCTTTAACTCAGATGGGGGGAAATGCTTTTAAATCGATTATATTAATAAAATTAATAAATCTGTAACTCATATGGGAGGATAACAGTTTCAAGGCCTGATTGTACCAAAAATATACTGAATACGCTGTCATGGTGCATGCTAATCCTTTGAAATAAAACGTCATCTAACATATGTGCTTGTTTATTTTCCTATTTCCCACTTAGACACGCTCTCCCCAGAAATTGTACAACTGATTGAAACCACGAAGGATTTGAAAAATTGGAAAATAGAGATGTGTATTTGGTGGTTCTTCCACTGACCGACGTGATCGCCAAACCTATCCTGACTAGATTGCATTTACTTAAGTTTAATGACATCTCTGGGTCACTCATCTAGGTAGTGTTAAGAGGCAAACAACTCCGTAACTGCCTAGAATGATCGTGATTACATGTACCAGCGATTCTAGGCATATATTACAGCTCTTAAACACAAATTTGAGTTTTTTATGAACACTTTTGAGTTTAAAAAAAATGTATGTTTTATTAATAATAAAACACAAAATTGTTCATTCACGTATTATTTTTGTGTTTGTTTTCTACGTATTAACACATGATGACAATGTTTCCACCCATGTGTTACTCTAATATTTTGAGTCATCTTTTAGCACTCTGTCCCCTCTAGAAATTGGTGCATGCTGTGACGATGCACTTCGTACGTTACGACTGATATACATTACCCAAATATTATCAGATATCCAAACAATGTATGATTTGCGCTAACATATTTCAGTACTGATGTATTAAAAATTCACAAATGTATGCAGGAACAGACTGCATAACTTGACATGAATGCAATACCCTGATTTAGAATAATAAAAACTCAAATTTACAAATACTAAATACTTGGGTCACAAATAATAATAACTTTTAATCAAGAATACATAAAATTATTATTTAATAATAACAAATTATTCTATTTTCATAAAATTGCAAATAAATATTAAATTGTCGTAAATGAAAAAAAAATTATTCAGATTAAAAAAATTAAATGTAATATTAAGTCACAGAAAACATTTCTAAGATGATATTTATATTTAAAAAATATCAATTCAATGAAATAATTTTTAGAATTTTAATTTATATTTAAAAAAAATTAACAAACAATAAATATCAATCAAAATTTCAGCATCAATAGCTCTCCTTGTGAACAAAATCTTAATTTATTCATTTATTAATCTAGAATCATTTACTTTTATCCTACATTTTTACATTAATTTTTTTAAACCTTGACTATGCATTTTACTGTTTTGAACTTCATTTCGATTTTCTATTCAAAATAATATATTTTTGCTTAAAAATCCTGTTATTCTTTAAAAAAAGATTTTCATTAAAGAAAAATCCGCTGAAGGCAAAATTTATTTGCAGTTAATTATTTAAAAATCAAATTCTTTCCCTGTCAAAGTCACTCAAATTTTCAATGTTTTGAACTTTGTTTATTCAACTTTTATTATTCCAAAAATTGTACTTTTAGCAGAGAGTTAAATCCTTTCCCGCTCTAAAACAAACATGAAAAAAACAAGAAAATATGACCACTTACTCTTATCCATCATGACTAGAGAAAATCTCCCGAATCCACTCCTAACTTCTCTTTCTCATAACACGCATCTGCTCACGAGTAAATACTGACACGATTTATAAGGCCATACGCTTTTTATGCGCAGAAAGCAGTTCACCGTAAAACAATTGGGCATATCTGCGAAACGTTAAAGGATCTATTTTATTTAAGCAATGTTGTTGTATAGAGAAGAAGAAGCAGAATAATATCATTTTTAGACTTAAATTATTTTATGGTTCTGGTCATAGTTAATAATAGAAGTGTCGGAGAAAATGAACCCACGTGCGAATTCAAGAAACAGGTAGAAAAGAATCACACTGGAAAAGATTGCAGCTATTTATATCTAGTGTACATGTATCATAAGGATATTCTAGCAATTTTGGAAGAAAAAAATAGGCGTGCTCTTTTTAGCTTATGCAATATAGCATCAGCAAGATATGAAAATTGTGCCGCGGAATTGATGCAAGAAAATAAGATTGCGATGATCTTTCCTTGATTCGAATATTAAATTATCTTATTTTGTCTATGCAGGTAAATGACACTATTTAATATGAAAGGAGTTTTTTGATAGAGGAAATATTTTTCAAATAAAATTAATACATTTAAAAAAAGAATTTCTTTTAATAATATCTCTTTTTCCAAATAAAATAAAGAGTCGAACACTCCTGTTTGTAAACAGTTGGTCATATGGCGCAAATTTCTTAGAGAAAATATTTATTTATTTTGATATTTAACTTTCTATTTTGAATCTACAAAAGAGCTATTTGAAGGAAGGCTTATATTTTGAACCGAGTTCAGATGACGAGAGCAACACCTAGGCCAGGGGTGGCGAACCTTTATGGATTAACGTGCCCTTTTTTTCTAAAGAAATGTTTAATTAGGTATAGACTACTGTCAAATAATTTTGACTTGTGATTATTAGGAAAAAAATAAAACTAAATACTAACAACTCTTTATTTACTACGAAAAAATACATTTTGCACTGTATAGTAGTAAAAGTTTTAGTTATACGTGTAATTCAAACTAAAATAACATTAGTGTGATTTCTTTTGTTGCATATTAGATGACAACTTAAACTTATACTAGGATTACAAGATGTTAGTTTTCGCAGAATGCATGCTGAATTTGAGTCATCTGCCAAACGGTTTCTAAGTGAGTCTTTAATGTTATTCATCTCTGAAAATAATGACTCGCAGGCATAGGTAGATGAAAATATGGTTAAATTAGCATGAGCCAGCTTCTCCAAACCGTTAAATGTGTCTGGAATCGAATCCCATGTTTCCAAAATTTCGTTACTGGCATTTTTACTTATATTTCTTGTTAATCTTTCTGTCTCAATCAATTCCAACTTTTTCCTTGCTTCAATAAATTTTTCAATCCATATTGAACTAGACTGGAAATCAATTTGTTGCATTTCAAATTCTTCAATTTCCAACTAATCGAATTGGAACGAGTTCAGTTTATCAAATGAAGTCACATCAAGCAGGGTACATAATAAACTTGAGCGTTTCCGATAAATCTTTGAACCGAGAAAATCTGGTTGAAATTTCCTTGATTGACGAATCAATTACGGAAATAAATTCTTCAATAACTTTTTCTTCGTCTGGTTTCTTATGTACATCTAAATCTTTGATATATATATATTTTTTTTCAAATTTAGGAAATACTTGTAATTTTTCTTAATAATATTGTTCCTAAAACATGCAATCCAGCATCAAAAGCGCGAATGAGATCCATCATGATGATAATTGTTTTATTTGTACCTTGAAACTTTACGTTCCCTTCATTGAAATGTTGGCATATGTTTGTAAAAATATCAATTTTGAGAGCCACATAACATTCAACAACTATGGATATTGTTGAATTTCCCCCTTCTTTTGCAGAAACAGTCTGATTTCTTCCAAACAGTCAACAAATCCTTGAAGTACGTTCGAATATTATTATACATCAGTAAGCCATCATACACCCAGTTGACTTCATCCAACAAAGCCTCAAATTTTCGGGTATTTGAAGCCTGCCACGATATGAGGTTGACTATTTTTGTGACTGACTAACGCCATTACATTATCAAGAGAAGTTAAACCACTCTCAGAATACAAGACTTGTTGGTAAATAAGGCAATGAAGTTTCGAATTCAAGAGTCGAACGTCCTATGTCTGTTTGAAATAAACTAATGAAACCATTTTTTTTCCCACCATATTTAGAGCACTATCAGTTACTGAAGCAATTCTTTTCAAATCAATATCTTTCTCAGCAAGCGAATTTTTAACAGCTGTACAAATATCTGTGCCCTTTTTTAGATGGAATGGGAACACTCGAGTTTGTTCATAATACTTCATAGTGAAATTTGTTATTTTGAACTAAAATGCAAACCGTTTTGATCAGTGACGTGCCCAAAATATTGTGCCCCGTGTCATCTATGACACGCGTGCCAATGGTTCGCCATCCCTGACCTAAGCTGATACTTCGTCTACAAATTTCTCTAAGTTACCTTTTGTTTCGAAATTTTATCTTTAAAATTAAGAATTCGATATACACTTGTGTCTTTAATGTAATTGTTTTTATTATTTACAGCTTTTATGTTTATATAAATGCTTTTATTGTCACATGTAAATACAAACAAAGCATTTCATATTCAATCAACCAAAGACTTGGATGGAATTTATTTACATTTCTGCTAATATCTAATTTCGTCGTCACGATTTCCCTCCTACTAGATACATAAGAATATCAAGCAGTAACAAAATGTATTCAATACTATGAGCTATAAAATCTATCAAAAGGAGGGGAAATTAAACAGTTGAAAAACTTTAAATTGATAATTTAAAGAAAAAAAAGTCCCTAAACTCTAATCAAATATAATCTGGAGCATCTCCGTGATACTATGAAACTTTGAAAGTTAACTATAGATTTAATGAAATTTATTTCGTTTTCTTTAGTTTGGAAAAACTCATTTTTTGTGCTCGTTTTGAATTGCTTTCTTGGTTAGATTAGAGCGCGTTTTTAATATGCACGAAGGCTGCTTCTCTATTAACCTAACATTTTTCCACCAAGATTGCAAAACAGGTGTAGAATTTTTTTTAATTAACTGACAAAAAAACGCAAACAATTTTTTTTAATTGTGAGAATAGCTATAGGTATTATTCATCGCCATTAAAATTTTATTTCAAATTATAATTTTGTTTAAAAATTAAATTTTGACCTTGATTTAAATATTATATGAATGGTAGCTATTTTATGGAGAATAATAATTAATATTTTAATCAAAAAAGTTTGCAAACTTTTGATTTAATTTGAAATTATTAATTAAAAGAAAA
>JAPMOR010065988.1:1866004-1882500 GCA_026543865.1 Argiope aurantia
ATAATTTTAATTAGCGAACACCTTGAAGGTATATTACTAATACACTGACCCCCTCCCTTGTTAAACATGAAAATCTTCATGGAAAATATATATATATATATATATATATACCTTCTAACAATACCAAACAATATCTTTCTTTTCGTTCAAGTAATAATCCTAAATTTGCAGAAATAATGTAAATCTAGAGCTATAAATTAATAACATACATGTTATGCATATATTATTTCTAAAAACATTTGCCGGCCTAGGGGTAGCGCGTCTTACCCATGACCTGCGTTTCCCGGCTTCGAGTCCTGGATCGCGTACTAGTATGGTTGTTCTCTTCCCTGTGTTTTCTCTGTGAAGGGTGTGAAAAGCGCTCCGCTGTAAAAAGGGGTTGTGCAAGCAAATGTGTGTGTCATCATATGAGCTAGAAGCCATACTTCTGCCCTTGGGTGCACAAGGGCTTTGCCCTCAAAGACTACTGCACATTCAGCAGATCGCTGACAATTTGTCAGCGGGCTTGTAAAGTGCCATAAGAAACAACATATAAACATCTACATGAAATTTCATTTATTTTGTTTTTCACAAGAAATATGAAATTAGATAAATAAATAACTAGTAAAAATACGGCAACTTTTTCCGCGATGAATTCTTGTTAACAAATACATTCCATTTTTAAAGAAAAAATTTAAAAAGCCTTCTGTTCAGCAAAATGGTTTCCAGCTTAAGTCTGGAAAATAATTACAGTAAAACACATTGAAATGTCTAATTCTTCTTTCGCAATTTTAGCATGCAGTGTTTTCTGTAGGTATGGAAATATAGTGAAGTCTCGATTTGTATAAGACATCGACGACTGCGCAATAACAAAGCGAAATCCGATCCATACACATTCGGGCTTGAAGTCACAAGGTTTCTTATGGGCACGTACGGGAGCTAGGGTTCAGCATGTTGTCATTTGAAATCTTCTTCAGCGCTGGGTGATAAAGCTTCTGGAATGTGTGCTATATGAGTGGCCATCATATAAATCATATTATCTCTATATTCCTTTTCAATAAGTTACCAGGATTTTTTGGAACGCCCTGTTCATTCTTATACCATAAAATTAAAACTACAATTTTTATACTCATTTTTAAAATGGTGTCTTTCCAAATTTTTGAGACAGGTAAATACTTTCCAAACATATTTCCAACTTTCGTTTTTTTGTAGAACCTAGGGCACGAAATCCTTTTCCGTCGAAGATATGTCATGTGTGTAGATGTAATCATTAAAGGCATCAAGATTAAAATCTTCACATTAGTATGTTTGATAGTGTATGTGCTGGAGAGCTACCTTAGGTGTTTTCTTCGTTATCTCTTTTTGGTACGCAATAACGAAGACTCTGGAGAAGAAATAGAGAGCTATGAACGGAACAAAGAACAACAAAAAGAAAACACACACCCATGCATTTAATTTCATTAAATACTGAATTAGGTATCCATTTTAATCGTAGCTCAACAGTTAATTTCTTAACTATTAATTAGGCAGCCAGAAAATGATCTACACGACTTTATGAATTATATTTTATGTTCTTTGAGTTATTATTCATATTTAATGAAAAAGTTTTGATATGTTGATAAGTTAAATAAAAACGGCTGCACACTTCTGCAAATTAAACTGATCAAATTACGAAACTAAACGATTTTAGACCATTTCAGTAATCGCCTCGGGGAGAATTCTACGAATTAAAGGAGTGTTCTTCCTCGAAGCGATCGTTAATTGATCCTAAAGTAATGAAATTTGAAGCTTCATAACTCGATAAGTTTTGATCGTAGAAGAGTAGGGCGTTTTTATTAAAAATATAAACATACTAAAAATATTTTACTATGTATAACTAATGTAGCTGAGTGACGGTAATAAGACTTAGATTCCGTAATTTTCTCATCATTTCATTGACTCCAACTGCATAAAACATAATTTTTTGCGTTATTTAAGGCATATTTTTTAGTTGGGTGTATATTTATATCTATGATGATTTAGAAATTTGCTATTTGATCACGATTAGATTAATACTCAGTATATGTAAATTAAATGTGACTTTCAGGTATGTACTTTAATCAAAAGAAGTCAATTTAAACAAAACATTTTTTGTTGTTTCTTAAAATTTTCAACATCAGATAAGCATTTGAAATACTTCAAAAAATGGATCTATGCTTTATCTTTGTATAATTTTATGGAAATCATGAAATTTACTTGTAATATAAATAATGAATCGTACATGCATTATATAACTTTTAGCCTTAGGGTTACCACTTCCACCCATAGTATTAGGTTAGAAACATTATGTCATGTCACTTTCTTTGCAGCTGAGCAAAGAAGTAGATATAATAAGTCTCTATGCACAGATTCTCCTAATCAATGGTTCCGGCGTTAAAAGATAACTCTTTATTCATTCTCTTGCAACAGACCATTGTTTTCCGCTTGGATTTAAATTTGTTACTTCTACTAGTGTGCGTTAGAATTTTCTTAAAAACATTAAGGCGTGCTGTGAAAAAAACTATTACTGAATAAATACAAAGAACGAACCGGAAAATTGTTAGACTGTTTATAATGAACTATCGATTGTGACGATGAAATTTGTTTAAACAATAATAAGTTTTTGAAGAGTGAAAAATTTTGCAACAAAAAGTCTAGTAAATCATTTTGCTTCAAGTTTTGTCGTTTTTTTTTTTTTTCTGGAAAGGAATCATTTTATAGACTTTTGTGTTTCTTTCATCCATTGTAAACTTAAGGTTGTTATTGTACTATAACTTTCAATTCGAAAATTCTGAAAATTCATGCTGCATTTGTGTGACCAATTATTCTTTTATTTAATTTTTATTTAAATTTATATTTTTCCCTTTACCATTTATATTAAAGTTATATTCTTTTCTTTTATTGTTAATGCTATCTGGTAATATATTACACTTTCAATCATATGTACAAAAGGAAGTATTCATTACTGCATCATTTATTTCCCAAAAAACCCAAGCAGACCTCTTTATATAATGCCTGTTAAAAACTTTTCGAGATAAAATTGATACAACTGGGGTGGAGCAGGAAGGACGAACAGTCTCAGACCATTCTTAGATAATCTAATAAAATAATATATGAAGGAATAATATATAATCTCATACTGATAAATTCGTTGAGCTCTCAAACATTAGGTTTCTTTAACAAAATGCCTAATAAAGATTGCTAAAATTCTTTTTAGGCTGTTTATAAATTTCTCTTTATTCTTTCTCTTTTTTAAATAATAAAAATCTACATAAAGGTTTAAGTGATATAAAAGAGCATTATATATTTGTGAGTAAAGAAGCATTATATATTTGTGTATAAAGGAGAATTATATATTTGTGTATAAAGGAGCATTATATATTATAATAAAGGAGCATTATATATTTGTTAGTAAAGAAGCATTATATATTTGTGTATAAAGGAGCATTATATATTTGTGTTGGAAAAAATATTTTTAATAGCACGTAGAAAAATAAAAGAAAGATATTTAAAACCTTAGTGAACTATAAACAATGCATTTCAATATAATGTAGTATTTGACATATATGTACAAGAACTTTTAATAAAGATAGTTGCAATAAATTAAAATATGCCGTTTTATTTATTGGGTTTTTTAATTAATGTGAATGAGCTTCTCACATTCACTATTGACATTTTTTCTGCATAATTTATTTTGTATAGTTCTATGAATTAATCAGATGATTCTCAACTTATTTAGCAAACCCCCGCAGAGAGGCACGCAATAGCAGAAGGTGGCGGAGACGAATGTATTGCATTAACTAATTATCGAAATGAAATTTGGAAAATAAGCTTTCAGTTGAGGGGGAAATAATAAGATACCTTTAAGAATATGTTAATAAATTTAAGTTACAGAAAATATATTTTGATTTTAATAATTTGAAATTTAAAAAGTCATTGGAAGGAGGACATGATAAAAAGTTGTTTCTCACATATTTCTCCGAATTATACAGATTTCAGGTAAACGTTTTCTCTTTACTTTTTCTTTTTCGTACATGAAGTATGCTGAAAAAATATTACAATCAGAAGTAGTATATAAATGTATATTTGATTAGTATAGAAGTAGTATACATATTTGATTAAAGCAATCACACAAAAAGCTAGAGCTTTTCTCAGTAAAAATTGCGATTTTAAAAGCAGCTGACCAAAGAAAATGGAAAACCAAAATAAGAATATAATCTAGGGAGGAGAAGGGATATTTAACGTTTCTATATGCCCATAAGCTCGCGTAGTTATTCCATCATCGCAAACGTACATTTTATCGTAGTAAGACGAGAGAGCTGTTTTGTTTTGCGCCATTGTTGTAAGCGAATGTTTTTTTAGAAATTATGGAATATTGATTTTTTCGAATAACTTACTCATCTTTCAATACATTTTTGTAAGTTTCGTGAGTTAAAAGGGCTAGCGAACTTTTGCGAACTCCTTTAGCTGTTTTTTTGCATTCGTTATCCCCAAACAGACAGCTATACATCTTAGGCTTTAATCCAATAAATTCACTAATAGGTTCACATGTTTCGTGTTTTAGCGTTCCTAATTTCCCCCTATTAATACCACTATATAATAGGTGGTTCTGAGGAAAATTGCTAGTGTCTGATATATCAGAAAAATGATTTTTTATATCTTCATATACATTGTTTGTGTGTCTGTGTAAATAGAGCGAATCTGTATCGGTATATAATAATTCACAGTTTTTATCATAACATTTTTTAAAATTTGAATAATACAGCTCATACATTTTGAGTTTGGAAATCTCTAAAATTACAAACCCTATATAGATTGGTTTGTCTAATATTAAATTAAGTTTGCGCATTTTAAACAAAGTTAAATTTTCGTTGATTGGTTCAAAATATTCTAAAGCTGAGCTTGATAGATATTTTTGATTCGATTCGGGAGTAAGCGCACCCTTTAAATTTATTCTTTTTCTCACATTTTGTAAGCATTTCCCATAGAAAGAATTATTCAATTTTTTAAAAAACAATTTTTCGCTTTCTGTTTTACATACGATTCTTTTTGAATTATTAAAATCGATATATTCTCTCAACCATGGTTTCTGGGCAAAAGCCAAAATTCTGTGAATCTTTTTCAATACCAATCCCTGTTCGAGATAAAGTTTTAGATTTAAATGATAAGTTATGTAATTCCTTTTGGGGAAAAAATTAGAAGTTAATTTTTTACTTGGCAAAGTATTTTTGAAATTAAATTTAGAGCATAATTGCTTGGAATATGGAGATAACATCTCATAAGTGATCGTAAGATGTTCGGGAGCCATAAGCCAATCATTTTGTCTCTCATGCTGTGATGAAGGTATTTCCATATCTTTAATCAAAATGCTTTTTTCATTAAAAAAATCATAAAAATGAAATGAAAAAAACTGCAAGTATTAAAATGCTTATCATTAATAGAATTATTAATGTTTCTCATCATCATCATCATCATCATTAGCAAAATTTTACGAATGAAAAAAAATCGAATCAACAGAGAACTGAATCCAAAACAACAGACAAGGTGAACTTTGAAACTGTATTGCCATGAGCTGTATTGAACAAGAGCTATGCTACCACATTATCGAATAGAGGAGAATCAAAATGCAAAACATCCAATTATGCCCAATTATTAGTGAGAAAATTGAAATTGTTATCATTTTCATCATCGTCATGCTTTCGAAGTATATTTGCTTAGGTGGTGTTTTCCATTTATATGCTGCTTTCTATCGTATTCTGCCATTTTTTCCCAGGTAGCAGCAAACCTGAGGAAGCCACGTTTCATTTCTACATTTTGGGAATTGTTGCGTTAAACTTCCTAAAACACTGTCGTGTAGAATAATGGAAGCTGCTACACGTTAATTTAACTAAGCTTCCAAGTCCTCACTTCGCGAATATTTACTAACTATTAATATCTAGCTTACTGTTTCAGTTGTCCTCTCAGCAGCTAAAACAGTTCAAAATTTAATTTTTAGTTTTTCATTAGGAATGGGTGAGGTGCTGCTTCAGTTGATTTCACATCAGCTGGACGCAGTTCAAAATTTTAAACTTTTAATATCTATATTATTTGGCAAATGTGAGAACGGGGAGTAGGACTTAAACAATCTATGATTGTTTGGGTGATACCTCGTGAAAAAAAAGCGAGTGGGATATCTGGCTGCGGCCTCCCGGGTTCCCACATGGAAAGCCAGATCCCAAATAACGCTTCGCTGTTAACGCTTTAACCCCGGTTTACAGATCGTTGATATTTTTCTTCTCCTTGGGAGTCAATGCAAACAACATTCGATTGAAATGGAACTTTTCCTGTCATCAAATATCGATAGCGGCTGTCGCTTCGCTTTGCATTCCCCCCACTATGTATGCACAGGTCTTGCGATTCATAAGAGCTCTCTCATCAAAAATTATGTATTAGTCTGTATCACTTTGCAAAGTGATGCAGAGTTATACATTTATATACTACTATCAGAAAGTTCAACTTCAAGTTTTGGAACTCTCCAAATCCGAAAAAAAATACCTTTAAGAAAGTCTCTCTCTTTCTTGTCTGTTAACAGATAATATAAAGAGTCAGACAAATGAAGTTTGGTATATGGCCTTCATCCTAATATACGAATTCTATATCAAATTTTGGATGTTAGAAATACTATCAGTCAGTTCATCCGAATGTATGTGAGCACGATAACTCCAAAAAACCACAATAAGGTATATGAAATTTGGTATATAGTTTTATGACTGGGATGGTAAATTTTTCGCAATCCTTTAATGTACTTAGTATGTGTATGTATTTTTGGACTAAATCCGTCAAAGGATTGAATGTCTCTCAGTCTGTCTATTCATGTATAAATGAAAGAGATATTTTAAAACTCTATATTAAATTTTGGACCAAATGGGTTGAAAGAAAGTCAAAATACATATTCGGTTCTCCTCAATATTCAACAAAGCTCAGCACAAAACGCAACGTATTATGTAGAAAGTCTATCAGAACACTCCCACAGATTTATTACACATTGAATTTTATATAAAGCAATTTTTTATTTATTTATTTTAAACATTTTATAAATAAGAAATGATCGTTCTCATCTCGCTCTTGTAATATTCATATTAGCTAATATTATTTCTACATATAAATGCGTGTTTCAGTTATTCTTAATGTCCTCTTTTAACATATGTAGTTTTTCTGAGACTGTCATTTAATTAATTAATATTGAGAATTAATTTCAAAATTATAGTATTATTTGTTATATGAATAATTGCCTTATTATATATTCGATAAATATATATTATTTTGGCGTATGTATATGAAAAAGATAAACTGCTTAGTAAAATACGTACAAGCAACGCATTTTAATGTAATACATAAGACTGGTATGAGTAGAATTTAATATTCTTCTTAAGAGCACTTGTAGACGGCAAGAGAAAAAGCCAATGATCATGAAAATGCCATATCATGCTGATATGCATTTTAAAGCATATAAAAGCAGAAAAGACGCAAAAAAAGAACAAATTTAAGAGGAAAAGAAATTTTTACCTTTGTTAAAATATTCATACGCAAATATAGATGGAATGGGACCTAATTTCTGACAATTTTATTAATATTAATTTTTGTGTACCATAAAATATTTCTAAATTGCGTGTAAGCTTTAAGAATGATGTAATTCTTAGACAATACTCTTTTTATGGAATGTGTTTTCGATAGTTTGTGAGATAGTTTTAAATATATGTATTTGAAGTAAAGCTGTTAATTTTTTTAAAAAATAGAATTTATAGTACTTAAAAAGGAAAAGAATGAGCACTCTTCTAGTAAAAAAAGGGAGGAGGGCGGAGAAGTTTACAAAAAAATAAAAGCAAATATTATATAGCCATTTTCATCTGAACCAATTGAACTGTAGAATTGGTGAGGGAATCTCTGTGATATTAAGTGAACCTCAAATAATACCACTCTGTTTGCATTATGAGACCATAAACTCTAGGCATCTAAAATTGGTCTAAAATTTATATGTATTTCCTATTGATATTTCCAGGTAATGAACAAAGTGTTAGTAAAAAGGCGATCATTTTTTAAGATGGCCGTATTTAGGTAGATGATCACCATCAATTCAAGTAATACATGAAGAAAAGATATTCTAATCAGCAACATTTTTATAAACCAACCTAACTTAACCACTTAATTGTCACTCCAGAGCATCATACATACATTGAAGTATCGTATTTTTAAATCTATGAATTAAAATTTAGTCATTCATAGATAATATAATTCCGATACAAAAGTAGCAGGGAATCTATAAACATTTCAAGCTTTTTTATGGACTCTTAGTTGAATCAGCCCGAATTGAACCAATATTTCCGAAAGCAGAAAATGGTCCTAATTTGCAAGTTAAGAAAATAAAACGATTCAAGTGTTGAGAAAAAACTCGAAGTATCATACCGCAATTAGCCTGGGAGCATCAGTTTTCTTAGAACCGCTAAGAACCTTAGACCACAAGATAATTAGGACCGTGGTGGCCTTATCTCAATTTCAACCAACCTAGCGCCATTAAAGTTATCGGATCAAGCGTCCTACTCGTTATAAAGCTACGGTTCAAAATTACGAAATCCTTCCCGAAATACCTCTTTAAAATGGAGCATTAATCTGATTCAACAAACAGCTATTTCCATTAATGAATCCAACAAACGACTACTTCCATGGTTAAATAAAGACTTTGTTCCTATTATTCAACAGCTTTTGATCTATTAATTGAAAAAATTATAGTACTTTGATCTGAAAAATAAAGCCACCACTTCTTCATCAAACTGAACGAAAAAAAAAAAAAGTACGACTCAAACTCCCTGAGAAGCTTTTGAAAGAATTGGTGATTTTAGGAAGTTTCAGAGTCGGAATCTATACAGATATCTTCTATAAATTATAAATAATTCGTTTCTGATAGCAAGACATTTAAATATATGAATTTAAGGATTCCTACATTTATTCCTGTTTTTAGAGAATGAAATGATCAACACAAATATACCGAGTTCGTTTCGTAATAAATTGAAAAAACATTGCTTTCTAGGAATTTGGAACATCTAGGAATCGGTGTTGCCTTAAAACATCAGTTGGATTTAAATAATATTTAAATTCTTTTGAGGGAACTATTCCGGCTGTATACGATCGGCTGAAATATATCAGAAAAATAATATATTTTTTGTAAATTTAGCCCAACGTATTATCGAGAACTGTTTTCAATAAACGGTTAAGTAGTTTAATGCGTATTATATATACAGGGTGATCGGTAGAGTCCTTTTGAGCCCTTTAAATTCAAAACCTTGCACAGTTATAAAAGTAGCGAGTACCTGTAGTAAAGAGACTATGATAAATTTATTGAGGCAAATTATAGCGTCCCTAGCGGTGAAATAAGGGAGTCACAAAAATTAACTCAAAAAATAAAGGAGATCGACCAAGAAGTCCTCTTAGAAAAATGTACGCTATACCATAATAAAAACATCGGAAAAAGATTCATGGAGCTATCTGTAAAAATGGTGGAGAAATTTGTGGTTAAAATTATGAACTGTTTGTGACTTGAAAAAAGGTTCGTCCTAAAATTGAACAATGTATTCTCCAATATCTCTCACGAGTGTGTTTTTCATATTTTTTTTATTATTTTTATTTACCTTCATTTCCAAAATTTCACTTCGCCATTGCTTAACATGGATGTATGATAATACCGGAAAATACAATTTTCAATTTTAAACGAACCCTTTTTCAAATCAGGTAAAATTCATTATTTTAATTGCAAATATTTCAACCAATTTTGCAAATAATTCCATGAAACTTTTTCCTGTTTTTCTATTATCGTATGATGTGCATTTTTAATTGAACTTTTTGACTTATCTCCTTTATTTTATGAGTTATTCCCTATACTTTCTTTATTTCACCGCTAGAGGCTCTGTAGCACATCACAATAGACTCAGTATAGTTACTTTACCATAGGTACATGTTACTACCCTGATAATATGAGAAGCCGTTTTGAATTTAAAGAGTTTTAAAGGACTTACTGGTCATCTTCTACAAGAAATCCATTGAGCGCTTTCCTTTTTTAAAAAAAAATTCTTGAGGTGTTAGAGAGGTATGATTACAACTACCAAGAAGAAGAGATGAAAACGAGACAATTTACAGCGACATGTCTCAAGAGTAATGTATCTAATCTGAGATCATCACTAACTGGGATAAATATGTAATTAAATCAGTAAAATCTAAAACTCACTAAGAATTATTTATACAAAGTATTGAAATTATTGGAATGCATTTTAAACACTAGGCAGTAGCCAAAATGAAGATCCAATCATGATTTTATCCCATTTATTTAATTCTACAGTATTAGAATTAAGATTAATTTGGAGATAACATTATTAATGTGGAACAGCATCATTATCGCCAATTCGAAATGAAAGTAGCGCTCTCTATCCTATCGAGAAAAACAAGAACAGATAATCTTCAAGAGAAAAAGAACGTTAAAGTCGTGAGGAGCATGACTCTTTCAGCTTATTTTTAAATTAGCAGCCCTCATTTCCCTGTGATAATTTAGCCAGGCAGTATTACTTGTAAGAAGTCAGATGGGCACTGAATTGGTCTGATATTTCATGGAAACTCTAGAAACCAACTACATTTGTGAATATCCATATCAACAAAATCGTCAATAATTAAAAATCTAATTTTAATTCATTGTCTATTTAACTGTGCCTCCATTTTAATGATAAATAATAAATAAAAGCTCAATAAATTCCAATATGAATTATAGCTCCTTTACTCACAGTTGCAATATAAAAACTTTAAAATTATCTATTTAAATTATACTTTTTGAAATTTTCACTTACTCTTTTTTTTTATAACTAAGCTACCGAATCCCAAATAACTAATTCGTCCTCTTTAATTTTATTAGGAGAATATATGAAATCTTTTATTTTGAATTCGAACTGGATGCTTTTATCAGATAAAGAATCATTGATATTGATTTGAAAAATGTACATATATATTATATTCACAAAATTTTCTACTGCTATTTCTTTGGTTTATTTGATTTCATTTGAGTTCGTTAAAATTACTTTTTGACAAGTTTTGATTGACAGAAAAATAACAATTATTACTCTATAATTTTTTTCTGTTCGATTGTTTTAATTTTAAATTAACTGCTTTGGGATGTTCAGTTTTGTTGCTGTTTTCTTTACTGAGTGTTGTGAAAGTTTATACGTGTTTTCTTAAATGCTGAAGAATTTTAATAAATTAATTTGGCATTTCGAACGCTACTCATTATTTTTTAGGATTATAAATAATAATTTTCTAGAAAGAATCCAAGTTTTCTTAAAGCTACATAACTTAGAAATCGAATGCAGACACAATTTGCGAATCTTGCCAAATAAAATAAAATTTGAAAATATGTTGTCAGTATCTCACATAATAACTAAAGAAAAAGGCTTAGTATTTAGTATATTGTTTGTGGCAATGACACACAGTTCCAGAGGCGATATATTACTTTAGCATGTATTATCTGCAACATTAAATAATGACACAGCATCTGATTAGACCATTTTATGGTAAATATACCTATATTGCGTCACGGAAAAACATTTTCTTCTCTCTTTTTACTTTCTCGTATATAAAGAATAGAAAAAGAAAGTACCTACTATAATCATCAAAAAATTCGAACTCGAGACTTTGACTAATCTCTAAGTTTCAGACCTTCCTGAATCCGAAAAGTACGTTTTTTGAATTATGCCTGTCCGATTCTATAATTAGAAACGCTTTGAGCTAGATGGACGAAATTTTCTACATGGTATTTACTTCAAATTTGTTAATTTTTTTGAAAATTTTGAGGCAAATCCATGCAGAGGAAATCTGTCAATTCGGTTATAAGTTAACACTATAATTAAGAAACTAAAAGAGGTAGGTTAGTACGCAGATTTAACATCTGAAGTATAGATTGGTATCAAATTCGGAACTAAATCTGACAAGGAGTTGATTGTCTATTGGTCTATACTATCACAAACATGCAAACGCAATGAATGCGATGACAAATATATGAAATCTGGTAGTAAATAGGTGTAGATGTATGTCAATTTTTGGTTTGAATCGGTCGGATAAAAGGCTTCCAAAGTCTACAGTCAATTTTCTGGTGCTTCTGCACAAACCGCAATTCAAAACGATTGGTCACCAAAGGCATGCAGTTTGTCGGCGCTGCCAAGCTTTCTCCATTTCGATTTTTCATCTGGAAAAATAAGTAAGGCAAAGACTGCCCTTTTTATTAACAAATGTAAACTAGAATAATTAGTATAACACCAGATATAATTTTTTAACAACATTTAATTGACATTCACTTAGGACGACACATAACATACAAGAACAATATAACGAAATTTTTATACAAGAACATCATCGAGCTCCAAACATCCATCCTCTCTCCGTGCACCGTCTCCCCCACCGTTCAACTCTTCCCTTCAGTTCGTTTTCTCATTGTCATCATCCACAGCGCCCTCCCACAGTTAATAATATACAGGTGGATTTATTAGAGGGCACGCTAGAAAGTTTCCAGAAGACCACTCCCGATGTTTGGATTTGTGTCTTTCTGCGGACACGATAACTTCAAAGCGCTTTTAGCTAAATTGATGAAATTTAGCATGTAAGGTTGACATTAAATTACATTGCAGATTTCTATCATATTTTGAGCAAAATCCATTCCAGAGAGTTTGTCTGTTTGTCCAAAAGCAAGTGAACACGATAAGTTTAAAACGTAAACGTTACATCCCCAAAATTTGGTACTCATTTTTAGCGTTATAATTATAGATCCGAAATAAATTTTGGACCAAATCTATCAAGAAGTTGACAGTCTGTCGGTTTGTTTAACAGCAAGCTTGTTAAAGCGATAATTCATTAACGCGCTAACTTAGATAAATGAATTTTGGTATGAGATTTTTTACTAATATTATAGTTTTCCCCGAAATTTCGTTGCAATCGGTCCAGAAAAAGGTGTGTGTAAGGGTACTTTCTTCACTATACTACAAAGCACAAAATGCCTATGCGCGGGTCTCGGAAAATAAAAATCTGAGCATTCGTGGCATTCACGCTCTTACACTATGTCCCTAATTTTTATGCGGGAGAAAAGGATGATAGGAATAGGAGCATGCCAGAAAGTTTAGAGAAGACTGCTCCCACTGTTCTGAGAAGTGATAAATACAAAGGAACTTGTGTGAAAGGTAATAAGCGCCTTCTACAAATACCTTTTAAAGAAAAATAAGAGAGAACATTCAAAAACAGTTGAAAAGGAATTTCCCTCCTAGGATTAGGATTCATTTTGATTCTGCGATACTGTCGAATTTTAATGTCTATTATTAATCTCTTCAAGTAGAATAAGATTTTACTCTGTGTATTTGTGATATTCAAGATTACAGTTGAAGTCGAGTTAGTTAAGTCAGTATTAAAGTGGATTTAAATTTATTCAAGGGTAAATATTTTCTTTGTTAATTCTTCTTTAAACTTTCATTGCAAAGTCAACTACTCGATATCGCAAAATAAAAAGAATTTTTTTGTATTACTGAATGGAAAATACTACAGAGTGCTATTATTTGTGCTCTTTAAATGTTCATTGAAAAAAGCATAAGTCAATTTTTTAAACAATCATAACATCATGCTAATGAATAAAATTGCTCGGTTTCTGATAATTTCATGTGCTTAAAGACTTTGTGCCAGCATTTATTTTGGTCATAACTCACAACGGATGGGAGAAACTAGGATAAACTAAAATTCATACATGATGATTTAAATTGATGCAAAATATCATAAAATAAATTCATTAGTAAAAAAATATCTAACATATTGTACCCACCAATAAATAACGGATGGACTCCAATTCATGGATTGCCAAATCTGTACAATAGGCAATCAGTGGCGGCTTTCCTCACAAGTAGGTGGAGGTGGCCGCCTTGCACCTCCATAATCTATAGGGGTTTCAAGATTCATTTCGACGTATATCATCGTGCTAAACTGACGACAAATTTTCTTGTTCACTGTCTTCTATTCGATCTGGTTCACATAATTTTCTGCTTTTATTTTTATTAGGCCACAGTGGCTTGGTGGTAAGGTCCCGGCTTCAGAGCCGGATTGTCTTTAGGTTCGAGACCCGATTCGACCGAAGAACCGCCCTATAAGTGGGTATGGTGCACGTTAAATCCGCCGGGGCAAACGTCCTCCCGCTGGTGTGGTGTGGATGTTTGGAGAGGGGGTGCCATCTTTGCGTCGTCCTCTTCATCTGATTAAAAATTACGAGATCTGTCCCAAAATAGCCCTAGTGTTGCTTTAAAACGGGACATTAATATAATTTTAAAAACTCCTTTTATTTTTCCTTTAAAAAAAAAAAGAAAGAAAATGAGTCAGTTAAAAGAACCAAATGAAACGTTGGGAGGAATAAGCACTGACAAAAAAAACGGATTGAAAAAACAGATCACTCAAATAAATTTGAAAGACTTGGTATTCAGGGAATTTGTAAAATGTAAATAAAACTGATCACTAAATAATTTCCAAAGTCTTGGTATTCAAGGAATTGATAAAATGTAAATATGACAAAAAAAACTATATTATTCGCTTAAAATCTATATACTTAAAATAATAAAGAAAAAATTAATCAATCACCCAGTCTACTTCGATTTCACCAATTTCTATTTTACGTGAAAGCTCATAATCCCTAGATAAGACATGATCGCCTGTCTCCTCTACTACCCGACTTCAAGAGTTATTGCAAAATAAAACTATAACGCCCCAGATTGATTACATTAGTTTTATTCGCCAATTATTTTCGTCACTTTACAGGCATAGCAGTTGGTAAAATGCAGTTGACCAAACGCACGTAAAATGCAACTGATTAAAAATTGGGTATTTTATTACCATTAATAAGTTGGACGAACAGATGGTGGCCGAAGGTGGACAGTATCTATTAAGCTAAAAGCATAAAAAGGATATCTATCAGTCCAATGAAAGAAATTAATTCTGAGTAGTAATCATTTACGTCAATCCTCGAATTCTAGCTCTATACTGTGGTTTGTCTTTTCCGTCAAAATCACAGTTGTCAGGAGTGAGATGATCCTGTATGTGTGTGTGTGCGTGTCGCTTAAGCCAGGTACTTCTCTTTTCGGTAATGGCAGATCACTTTAATTAATGAGAATAATGACTCACATTTTTTATTCTAAAGCATTCTAAATGCAGTAAATTACAAATGGAAATTAAATAATTAAGTAAAAATTCTTTGAATACTTTTTGTTTATTTTTCTTCGAACTGAAATCTAACGAAAATCCATGGCGAATTTGCAACGCAAGTTGAAGATATAATTTTCTGTTCTAAATAGTCAAGAACTATTTGAGAAATAATGTGAGTCACTTGTTATTGGGAATTGTGTTATCAAAAATTATAGACAAGTTCTCCCAATTAAAACGAGGAAATGATATTTTGGTACTTTGATGCCTTTCAGTATGTTTCTATATTTGTAGAATTTTACTCTCATTTTTTTTTTTTTTCATTTCGTTCATTACCATATCGAATGTATAAATTTAAAGCACCTCAATATGCACTTTTGTATCTAAATCTAAAATTCAATTTAATTTTTTTTTATTATTTGTTATTAATATTTCTATTATTTTTCTGCCAAAAATGTTTAACTTTTCTTTCTTTATTAGAAAATGTGCTATAATATAGAAGGTGCCATTTAGCTTCTGGTTTATAGGAAGTTGACAATGTTTATTTCAACTTGAAGTTCAGAGAAACATGGCATATTTTCTGATTATATTACAATTTATAATAATTCATAAAAATAATTCAATTATTTAAGAACTCGAGTCCATTTTTACTTACGGATAATGAAGTATACAAAGAGAAAATACTGGAATCGTCAAAAAATTCGAACTAGAGATATTTGATAAATCTCAAAATTTCAGAATTCCCCGAATCCGTAATACATAATTTGGTTATATGTCTGTTTGCATACTAATTCAAAAATGCCTTGAGTTAAATAAAGGAAATTTGGTGTGTTTTCCTTACACTAAATTTCTGTCAATTACAATTTCTATCAAATTTTGAACGAAATTCATTAGAATGAATCCCGAGTACAAATGAACACGATAACTACAAAATGTAAGCACATAAATAAAATTTGCTACATAAATTTAGCATCTAAGGTGTAGTTACTTATCGAATTGAATCCTTCAAAGAATTAGCGGGTTGTTGGTCTGTACTCTTGTGTGCCTATAAACGCACGATAACTTTTTTTAAAAACCTAACGATTTAGATAAATGAAATTTGGTATGTGATCTTGATATTCAAACTGTAGTCCTGAGTTAAATTTCAACTTTAGTTGATTGTAAAAAAAGGGCATTCACAATACAGATCCGGTTTCCTTTATTATACTACGAAACACATAACTCTCCTGCGTGATTGTCTGAAAATGAGCATCTGAGCACTTGTGGCACTC
>JAPMOR010065988.1:1887500-1953481 GCA_026543865.1 Argiope aurantia
TGCTCTGATGTCACTGTATTTTTAACTTCTTAGATGCGTGTACTCCTTTTTCCCATGGAATCAAAATGCTGCGTGGGCAAATTCTTTTCTAAAACTATACAAATTCAGTATACTTTCTCATGGCCATTCTTTTCTACTTTTTGTCTTCCTATTTGTATATTATAGCGTGCCTACTAAAGCTTAAATAAATAATATTTATAATATATAAATTTTGGACTATTTTCTTGAAATTGCGAAAAATAAAAATTGCTAAGGAACTCTAAAACTGTTGCTTATATGAATATACATTATTAGAGGAAAATATAGTAGAACCATGTAAAAAAATGACATAATATATAAGTTGTGTCAATAATAAAGTAAATTATACAAAATAAAGGGAGATAAAAGCTGCAGATACATTAAATAACATATAAGAATTACCTTCAAATTATATAAAGATATTAGAAAATAAGCATGAAGATAAAGTTAAAAGCTCAAATAAATTTAGTTCACGTTACTTTCTTGTCATCAACAGTGTTTACCAAGGAGAGGCCTCAAAATATTTCAACGCCTGTGGTTTCACATTATCAAAATCCGCCACTGTAAGCAACTACGTAGAAGCTGGTTGGTTGGTTGGCGCAAAAACCATGCTTGACTATGCTACGCCAAGTTTATGGTAGATAAACAGGTTCACGGTATATGATGATGAAGGATAAAAGGAGTTAAAAACATTGAGATTTTTTAAGGTAAAGTTTATAAATGGATAAAATACATTTTGTCAGCCTTCAGATTGTAAAATAGTAAATTAAATATATGTCTAAAAAATCAAATTTTGAGCAAAGGAAAAATATAGCAGAAGAGGTAAAAACAATATGGATAAAATGGTAAAACACTGTATTAGTAAACGAGTTTGGGTAAAAAAAAATATGCAACAACTTTTTTTATATTAAAGGCCAAAAGAAAACAAAAGCATGTCACAAAGATACACGTATTTCGTGGGGATAATATATTTAAGCATTTCTTTTTTAGATTTGGTAGAGGGTGGAGGACTTAAAAACTGCCTAGAAGCGTCGTAGTTTTAGGGGGCTTCAATTTCTTGAAATCTTTCTTGTGATATTTTAAGTGTAAAATCATTTTGTGTCTTCATTGGATTTCTAAGGGTCATGTACTCGAAATTATTCAAATTAAAATCGAAAATCATTTAAATCTCAGGTCATTGTTCGTAAGAAGTTTTTTCATATTTTCAAGTTTGCTTATACATCAATGTGGTTCACCTTGTTTAGCTTTTGGGTGACTGATTAAAAAGTCAACAATTTTCATAAGCTTTTTAGATAGTGTTAAAAAGTCTTGTGAATTTTATTTTATGTTTTTATTATTATTTTGTTTCAAATTGCTTTTAAATGTAGTTTTTTTTTTTTAATTTTTCTTATAAACCAGTTACTGAATTCAACTTTTTTGAACATATTCCATAATTCAATATTTTGTTTAATTTTTCTATTAATTTATTTCTTCAATAAATTAAAAATAATAAATTTTTAATAAATTTAATTTTTAATTAATTTATTTTCTATTAGTTTTAACTGAATTATTTAGTTAATTGTAATTTTTCCTAGTATTCGTTACCTATAAACTAATATAATATATATATTATTAACTAAATTATATATCATATTAATTAACCTAATATAATATATAGGTTAAACTAAATTAAATAAGAAAAATATTTGGTTTTGGAAACTGAAATTGCGAAGGATAAGATGGAAATGAATAACAGAGTTGAAAAGGCAAATTGGTGTCTCCTTTTTATGAAACTCTTTTTATCAGTGCAACAAAATTTCTGCAGAGAATATCAAAACAATCCTCCATAAAGAGACAATACTTGCAGAGAATTTAATTTGACTGACGTGAATATACCCTCAAACATATGAAAAAGATTCCCTAAAGAAAAATTTTCAGAATAACCAAGGGCAACTGTATTGAAAATTTATAAAAATGTTAACTTTGTGCACTTCGCTGTTTTGTAATCAATTCTATGTACTTTCTTGTTTGGCTGTATAACTGTGCAGGATAAATTATTATTCTTTCCCAACTGTTTTGCGTATTTGGAGGCTCCCCAAACAGAAGCGTCGTTTGCTGTGGGGTAAAGAGGCAACTGCCCCCTGTCAGCAACCGCTTGTCCGGCTGCGAGAGATAGAGAATTTCGTCGGCAAAAATCTTCATCACTCCAAGATGGTTGCTAAATTATCCCATTCTCGAAAATGATAGCTTAAAAATTACCTTAAGTTAATATGCTGTAAACAGTCGAAATATCAAAGTAACGGTTAAAGCGATCTGTCTATATTTAGCAAAATAATCGATAAAGTCAATAAGATGCCGCATTTTGTAGATAATTTTTGATCGGCTGACTCTGAACAAAAATGCGATAAATGTCAAAGAAGTTAAATCCGCAGATTTTCAGACTTTTGATTGAAATGTCGCTCATCAAGCTTATAATTTCCATTACTTGTGGCAATATATCCGACGTGAATGAGTTTTTAGATGGCAAAATATGAAGTAAATGCGATGGAATTTCGCAGATTTTCAGACATCGGATTCAAATGTCGTTTATTCAGTTTATAATTTGCACTATATTTAGCAGAATAATCAATAAGCTGGCAAATGAATAAGGCATCGCATTTTTGCCGATTAATCTTTGTCTTTTTTTTTTGACTAAGATGTTATGATAATTTATGAGAAAAAAATTGTTTTCATCGAATATTTCGATTACTTGCAAGTGAAGTGATTAGGGAAATGTACTTTTATATAATGCATGAATAGGGCGATAGAATTGTTTTCCCTAATTCAGAATTCAATGAATAATAGTTAAAAATTAATCGTCATTTTATTCATCTAATTGTTACTTCCTCACTAACGTATTGGTACATTTATTTTACCGTGAAAAATAAAAATCCAGTTAGTGGTTAAACTAAATTAAATAAAACACTCTTTTCTATCGATACTGTTGTGCAATATGCATGCTAAGAAGAGTTACTTTGCTGAAGCCAAATAATGTGAATTCTTTATAAATCACTGGAGTAAGTAAATTGTATAACTATAAATTAAGTTTATTTAACAATAAAATATCTGTTTTTTGCAATCTAATTTATAAGCTGTAATTATTACACTAAACAAATATTGCCGGTTTCAACTGACGATAAAAAATATATATGTGCGAAATGGAGCTTTTTTGCTGCACCAAAAGTACTTATCCATGTATGCACTAAATTTATTAAATCATTTACCTAAATTTTTCAGATTCTACATTCAATATTATAACTATATTATCGAAAAATTTATTTTTTTTTTTATTTCTTTTTCATTTTTTTTTCTTCCAATTATTCTTTGCAACAAAATCTATATAATTTCAGGTGCTTTTAAATTTTTTAATAAACTTTGGATAAAGTTGTCTCAATAAAATGATGATTAAAATAGTTTTTCATAGAATATACGTATATATAACACATTAACAACTTGACATATGAATTTACTTAACTTCCTAATTAGATGGCACGCCTTATTTGGGACAATTATTATTATTTTAATCTCTAGGAAAATATAAAGACATTTGAGGTCATGGTGCGTTTTCAAGTGATTTTTCAGTTTTAAATTAATTAATACTTTCACTTAATTGCAGATTAAAAATTAAAACTTAGTAATTGGATGCGCGAGTCAGACTCGTCATTGTATACGAAAGAGTTAAGAAAAACCCGTGCATGCAACTGAGGGTTTAAAACTCAATTTTTGGGAAGAATAATGGCTTACAATAGCTTCGAAGGAAAAAAGTATTTAACCAGAAGAACACGTGCCTAAAACTAAAAATACGAGAGTTTATATTCAAGATCTAATTGTTTTTTTTAATAAAATCCATTGGTCTTTTAATCCTAAATGCGTATTGAAAAATAAATACAGGGGAAACATAATGTTTAAGTAGTCTATTTTTTTCGCAATTTTCATATCTTACATAACAATAATAATTATGTACACATATTTGCAAAATATTTCCTCCAACCTTCATAAGAAACAACAATATCTTTATATCTTTCCCACATTCTATATTGTTCGTGTCCGAATTATAGTAAATTTTTGCTGTGCACGCTCACTTATTCGCCTCAGATTCGAAATACGACTAAATTTCTTCTTATATAATTTCTATAAAAATTATTTTAGGTAGAGGACTATGCTAAAAAAATTGATTTTTAGAGAAAACTTCGATTTTTTAAATTTATTATTCTGGATTTCTGAAAACTTTCTTTAATAAAACTTTTTGAATTTAGTTTCTACATTCATTTTGTATATTTTCCATGATAAGAGCATACATTTATTCATTTAAGATGACACGTCATTTAGGCGCTATATGTATTTCTATCTATATACTACAATCTAAAATTAAATATAATCATATTTCTTTCCAAAATTAGATATCAGTAAAAATAAATCTCAAGAGTATCAAAAAAAAAAAGACTCAAATATGAGAATTTTTTGAAGAATGGTACGTAAAAGAAACTGAGAACATTTTTCTTTACAAATATCTTTGTAAATTTTTAATAATGAAAGAAATAATCAGTATCTGAATAAAAAAAAAGTTAAATAATTCTTAATTTCCTTTAATTAAATATAAAAATGAATTATTATGAATCCAAATTAGAAAAATTGTGTTTGCCCCCCCCCCCCCCCGGTTCGGCAAACTTCTGCCACCGCCTCTGACCCCAAAAATGGGGATAAGAAGCTTCTGGTATGGTAACTGATTCTCGTTTCTTTGGAAGTTAAAGTAAGATGCTGTGATGAATCGCCTCTTTTTCGCTGACAGTATTTCCTCCTGAAGGCACGCTGAATAGAGCCTGGTAATAACCATTAGGATTGAAACATGATTCTCATCTCATTACTGTCGTGACAACCAGGTTATTCAATCAATAAAATCCGTAACTTGTATGGCTATAAGCTGCCAGTGTTGATTCAATAAAATGATGAATGGTTGCATAATTATTTTTTAATTCTCAATGATAATTCAATCGACTTTCAAATTTCCTGTATTGAAGTGACAAACAAATTTTAAAATTTAAAATAATTGTGTTTCATTAGGGGCTTCTTTGTCTGTGTATGTGGTTTTAAAACAGCTAAAAATTGTTGGAATGGATTGAACCGAATTTATAATTCCATATTACTTATATCAAAACAGGTATATTTAATACTTAAACAGGGATATTTAAAGGAAGAGAGATTAAAAGATAAATAAAAAATATAAGGAGAAAATTTAAATTCAAAAACAGTGTGAACAGTATTTGTAGCATTTAATATCTGCAGTAGTAAAGTTGCATCACTGTTAATATGAAAATAACAGAAAACATTTATCTCTTATTCATACAATATTCGTAATTATTTAATTTTGGCTGCTAAAAAATTAATTGCCTCATATAAAATGTATTTAACGAAACAAAATGTAACAAAACAAACGAAGTACAATCAGTAATAATTGAATCGCTAGTTCCAGAAAACACGCGAGTTTTCCCCTCCCCCCTCTTCCTTTCTATCTCAAAATTATACATATGCTGTGCTCACATTCTAAAAATATATCTTGCTGATTTTCATATAACTATAGAGTAACTGCTCAAGTAAAATTGCACTGTAGGGTTGCATGACATGACATTCTGAAAGATAAACTGAGTTAGAAGCATTGTAGATCAAATTTTTCAATCTTTGATATCAAACAACAGTTGTGATTGTGAAATTATTTTTTTAATCACCAGCAAAATAATTTAGCTCTTTTTTTTTTTTTGAATTATTGTCTCCTCGAGAGCTCTGAATCAAGCTTCTAAACTAGTACGGTCATAAAACATCATTATTAGGTTTTTGGCAGAACGTGGGATGAGATCTGTTTTCTTATTGGTTGAAACCATTGCACATTTCGCCTATAGTTGAAATTTATTTTATTTTTATAATTTAACTCGATTAGATTCTAACCAAAACACTGCATTCTGAATAAATTTTCAGCTTCTCTACCTAAAAGGTAAGAATTTTCAAGACATTATAAATGAAAATAATTTTCTACCACTGATAACTACTAATGTCCTGCGGTCTATTTCCCATCCCATCGTTACTTCGATTCGACGTTATTGTTTATTTTTATTTGCTGGATGTGGCAACACCTCTTTGAATTGACGTTTCGTAGTAGTTTTGTTGTGTGTTGGGTGTATATGTTGTTGTTGTTGACACATTCCCCTTTATATTTGCATTATATTTACTTTAATTGCTGTAAGTAGCAGTTCTTTATTCTATAAAAGAATAATTTGGTAGAAATATCTATAAATAATATGATTTGAATTTTTCCGGCTATATCCTGGACTCCGCCTTCTTTACACCGCTTAAAGATTCTTGGTTTTCCGATTACTTTATTTAATCCTTATTATTTCTAATTTGTTAATTATATAAAATTGCTTCTAAAATAAGTATGTTTGTAAAACTAAGACATTTTAGTTGTTTGATGAAATACTCAAATTTCAGTCTGCTTACAATATTTTGTAGTTTTGTTTTCGTGTTGTGTGTCAAACTCACTTTTGCTTTTACCGTATGTGGTCATTAACAAATTTTCTTTTTAAAAAAAATAAGGTAAAATTCTACCGAATTAAAATTAAACAATCTGTTGAAGCCAAAAAATATGATATAATGTATAATAAAAATATGAATTTTGAAAGATTTTGCCAAAAGTGTTAACATTTTTATCTTTCATAATTGAAATTAAATTAAAGTTTTGAGGAGAACACTTACCATAATATTTACATGTGATCATTGATGAAAATACTCATTTAAAAAAGCACTATTGCTTAATTAAAATTTAATATTCAAATCATAAATAAAAAAGAATGGATTTTGAATATAAAAAGTAGGGTTTACTCTTCTCTTTTTTATAGTCAAATTGTATTTCTTAGCCTCAGGCTGTCTTTATATGCTGTGTTCCATAGAATCTTGGAGATAATCAGCCTTATTTATATTCAGTTTCAGATAATTTGTTCAGATGAGTTAAACATTTCAAATAATATATTTTGGAATCTACTCAGATAATTTCATTAATATTTGATGCTTTAATTGTAATAAAGATAACTGAATTGAAGAATCAAATTTGTAATTGATACTAATTGCTTTGGTGTAAACATGTAACTATATACTTTGTAGCAATTAGTATTGTTTTAAATTATTAATAAATACATTATTTTTATGTTTAAGAAATGTTTTCAGTTTTTAAAAAGTAATTTTATTTTTTAGCTATTTAGCACAATTTTGTTCATAAAATCCATTCAAAACTTAACATCTCAGCTTTTTACTCTTTCATTAATTATAAAATGGTAATTACTGACTCAATATAGTATTTATCCTAACTACTGCAACTTTATGATTATGAATTAATATATATATGACTTCAGATTAATTGATTTATGTTAATTCTTCATTATACTTATTTCTTAACCAAATCTAATATGATTTTTTTCTAATATCAGAAAATTTTTCATATACTTGTGAACTAGACATATGATATTTAGAAATGTAATGTTGTATTGAAATAGTTATGAAAAAGTTAGCCAGTTTTTAAGCTTTTGTTATATATATATATATATATATATAAATAATGTGTGCCAATTTCTTTCTAATCAATAAAAAAACATTTAAGAATGTAATACATTTGCAGTAATGTAATACATTTTTGAAAGAAGAGAATAAGGGTAGTTTCAAATAATATCTTCAATTAACTAAATAAACACTATAATATTTATTAATATACTGTATGTTTACATAGTGGTGTAGAAAAGTTGATTATTTAATTACTTAAAAATATAGCTTAATAACAGTAATTTTAATTCCATAAAAGTTAAGAAAAAATTAAGCAAAGGAACTCTACAAATCATAACTTCATGAACTGCAGCATTGGGCTCGTCTATCTAAATTTTGATGTTGCAAAAAGAGCATTATGAATCTTAGATCCTTTTTAAAGGATTTTGCTAAAATCCTTTTTAAGGATTTGTTAAAATCCTTAATAAAGGATTTGTTAAAATCCTTAATAAAGGATCCTAGTATCAAAAGATTTTGCTAAAATCCTTTAATAGAAAGTAAAAATTTAATTCCAATAAAATCTAATCTTAATCAAATTTTCGATTCTTTTATGCTAACAATTTTTATATTAATTACTTCAAAGTCTCAAATAGCTAAAAAAATAAAGTTGCCAAAAAATTTTATGAAATTTTTACATTTTTTTATTAAATATTATTAGATAACTTAAACCGTATGCTTTTGTAATTAATAGGTATTATTGCTGCCATATTTTTGCATCTATTTGAGACAGATAGTTTAATTTAATAGTTAATTGAGGTAATAAAAATATAGATATGCTTTTTAGAAACTGTAAATAATTTCCAAATCTTATCAAAAGTCTGTATTAGCTATTCGTGCTTCTAACCTGCTGATTAATTTTTTAAAATGTATTTCACGTCTGGACTAAAATATTTGTAATTAGTAAATTTAAAGTTAATTGCAAAATAGGTATAAATTTTTTGTACCTGAATATATTTTGACTTCAAATCTAAAACAAGACAGTGTTTGTGAATATGTTTTTAAGCAAATAATTATGAATTATCTTTAAAACCATAAATTGCTGTTGCATTTATATAAAATAACATGCTTCATTAATCTTGAGAAGAGAATTAATTTCTTCATCTGCAAGATGTCCCAAATATTGATCTTTATCAAAAACTGTTATCTTTTCTGGTTAGTGCATATTAAATCTGGATTTTCCCTCATAAAATCGTATTTGAACAGGTATTTGGGGGTTATCTTCTGTATCTGTTGAACCTAATACTATGCTGTAATTAATCCCCTTTTTGATTTTGTGTCATTTTATATTAAATTTAATTTATTGACTTTCCTTATTTATGGTAAAATTAATTTACTTTTTCATCCAGTGATGATTATGATTTGTTGTGGAAATTTAACTCTTTATGCGTATTTTTAAAATATAGTATAAATTTCTCGCTATTATTAGAGGTTGCCTTGTTATGCTTATTAATTAGAGCTTTTTATAGTATATATGTGGTTTTGCTATGTATCGCATGTGTATAGTTAATATAATAATGTTTGAATTAATGTTATTTTATAAAAGTAACTGTTAAAGATTCTGTTTATTAGGCAATTCGTGATGTCAAGAACAGCCACCAATGGCCCTTCTGCTCTAGAAAATATCAGTCTTGAGCAAGATATGAAAGAAGTATTAAATAATAGTCCGACTATGAATGAAAGCCCAGATGCTGTTCATTCTGGATCTCCATCTCATATGGCCTCTTTTCGCTCCAATAATATACCTATGCAGCGTTCTGCTATTCCTCCGTCTTCACTTCCCACCACAGCTTCATGGCAACCAAATGCTCCAGGTATGGAAACTTTCATATGTTTAATCTTCATATCCTTATGTTTGTTAATTCTGTTCGAACTTGTGACTTCTGGCTTAAGGTGATGCTGCACTTGAGGCAAATTCTTAAATGACATAAAATTTGATTATTGGTATAGCAAACAATTTAAATAATTTTTATTATCTTCAAAGATGTTTATTCTACAGGAATTCTGTATGGAGTGGAGTTTATCACTTTTTAATAATCATTTGAAAAACTTATTTCATTTTTAGATTTCACTCTTTTTTATGAAAATGTTTTTTTTATTAATCCTTAATTACTGTGTTGAAAATTATAATATATTCTGTGTTAATATTATTGCATCCATCATTGTACTGAAACTATCTTCAAATCTTTTATGTTTCCATTCCATGTTATAGCAAGCACCTCTGTTCCATTAAGTAGCCCAAGTCCTGTTCTAAATGGAGATGAAAGCAAAGCAAGAGTAGCAAAGCCAGCTCATTCAAAAATTGATTCTATCAAACAGTGGAGTATTTCTACATACAAATGTACCCGGCAGATTTTGTCAGAAAAATTGGGAAAGGTGAGCAAGTGCATTTATACTCAAATTTTGTGAGATGGTAGATTTATTCAGAGTAGTTGATGCATGGTTTAATCATATATTGGTGATCTTTGGACAAGTTTTCATGAAAAGGATTTAATCAGGAATTTTTATCTCTTTTGTGTTTCACTTCTTTTTCCATCCAAAACTTTATATTTTAATATTTGATTGAAGAAAGCTTCTCTTTGTATTAGTTAAAGGTAATAACAGTTTTATTAATTGGAATGTTATTGAACAAAAAGGATTAAACTATATAGTCTCTAGATTTAGAAGAAAATTTCATCTGACAGAAGTTTGTATCTTGCCTACTCGGAAGTGAAGAATTGGTGTTATTTTTGTGAAAGATATCCAGAAGCATCTAATAAAATAAATTGGTAATTGCATAAATTTATATGATGTACAGATAGTATTGAGTTAAGATATGATTGAAGTTATTGCTTATATTTACTGTATCAAATAGGATTTAGCAGCAGTAGATGAAATTGATTTTTAAAGTTGAAAAGTGTTTGTAAACTTTTCCTAGCTTAAAAAAATTAGTTTAATGAAATATATTTTGCTTCGTAATTGTTTAAAATAATTTTGATTTTAAAATTGAGTTGAGTAACATTGTGGTTGAGTTGGACAGGTATTTTCATACACAAGACAAAAGTTCTCAGAATTAGTCCTATGCAAAGCTATCAAATAATCTATGAAAAAAATTCTTCATTGCTTTCAAAATGTATTGAAGTCTTGTAAAATGTGGATATTTTGCTTTGAATGTTTTGGAATTGATTGTTGTTCTTTACCCATAAACCACTGCAAATCTATTTATCAATATAATATCTTCAAAAAAATTAAATTTCAGTTTATGTGGGATGTTAATAAATATAATAGTTATGATAATATTAAATAAAATATTCATTTACTTTTTTGAAGGTAGTGTATTTTTACCAGTAGTATAATTCAAAATTCTTAAAATTCCTGCTTTGTAAATTTTTTTCTAAAATTTTCACTTTATTTTCTATTTTTCCATGTTAAAAATTGCTGTTTTAAAGTTGGTTTACTCAAAGGTAAGACTCTAAAATTTTAGATAAATAATGAATGAATTCTAGAAATTTTCCAATTGTTTTCATGGTTTTCTAAGTTTTAATTTTTCCCTCTACTTAGGGAACAAGAACTGTTGATGCTGAAATGGAAGCACAGATCGAATTACTGAGAGACACACAGGCAAAGTACTGTAATATTCTGAGACTTGCACGTGCTCTTACTAGTCATTTCTATCACGTTGTTCAGACCCAGCATGCATTAGGAGAGGCCTTTTCAGAGTTGGCACATAAATCACCTGAGTTGCAAGAAGAGTTTTCATACAATGCTGATACTCAAAGAAGTTTAAGCAAAAATGGTGAAACTCTTCTTGGTGCTCTGAATTTTTTTGTTTCTAGCCTGAACACTCTGTGTAACAAAACAATGGATGACACTCTTCTTACTGTGAAGCAGTATGAAAATGCTAGGTATGTAAGTTTTTACATTTTTTTTTTCAATTTAATATTCAGGTTATTCTGATTTATTCTTTTTTTAATCCTTGAATGTAAACTTTTTTCTATTAAAAGTCAAATGAGAAGATACGATAAATTTCCTTTTACAAATCCCATTATAAATTGACTGAACAAGTTGAAAAATATTAAACTTTATATTTGACTTCAATATTTGTACTTGTTCGCTAGAATGTAGGTTTATCATTTTTGCAAAATGAAGCTTATTGATGAATATTAATTTGAATTTGTAGTAACAGGTGGAAAAAATTTTGTTAACCCATTCAGGACTGTGATGAAATATCCATGTTATGATCAAATATTCTCCCTTCACAATTCACCGTGACGTATGTATCTTCCTGATAAAGTCAGAAAGACTCATTTCATATGTGATACTGTGAGCCATGGAAAGAGAATCATGGATATTTGATCACAGTCCTGGACTGATTACCATTTATAGAATTACTGAAAAAGTTCATTTATCATCCATATGCATATTTATTTTGAAATTTACAAGAAAGGAAAGCTGAGCATTCCATTGGAGGTGAGATTTGAAAAATTTGGTTTCAACTCGGATTTTGTGCTGATAAACTGAAGATTATATTTTATGAGGGGATAGATTTTTAGTGCACTGTAAAATTGGCAGATTAATGAAGTATGTATTCATATAATGTGGTTTGTTTTAAAATTGCCCCTTATTTTTACTGGCTTAATAGTTTTTTTATACTCAAACATTCATTTAAAATGTTTCATATTTCTTTGAGAATATAATAATTTAACATACTTTTTTGGAGGAAATCCTAATCAAGGTTTAGAAGCCTAATAGTTCATTATACTGTGAGATATGATGAACCATAATTTGGATCTCATAGTAACATTCTTTCAGTTATGACAATATATGACTGGAATAGTGATTTTTTTCTTTTGCATTATAACATTTAATTTTGAAATTTAAAAAATGCTTTGAAATGAAAAAGGATTAAATTAATACTTTTGCAGCAAATTAATAATGAATGATGAACCTTAATTTTTGACAAGTATGAGTTTTCTAAAAGTAGTTTATCTTGTTAAAAAATACAAAGCCATGATTTTAGATTATGAACATTGTATAGTGTGACTGAACAAATTGTTATGCTTTTGTTGAAATCTTGAGAGTGTTTGCATGACTGACCATTCCTGTTCACTCTTATGGAATTAGATAATTCCAAACTACATCATCAATATAAAAAGAATCGGTTGGAAGTAATTTGGTGTAGATAAGAAAACTGGATATTCAAACTGTAGTAGCATCTTGTCTGTCCATTTTTATAATATCATTGGATTTGCCACTCACTGATTGCAAGACATTAGTTGTGTGGAAAAGGGGATTTGCAGTGCACCATAGAAAGTCCTAAGATATCTACCTAAGAGATTAACTTTAATTAATGTGGAATAATTGTGAATAACCAGTCTAAGTGTATGGGTGAAAAAATATGGAATGGTATGAAATATGTTGTAGATTGATCATGAGCTACTGGCTTAAGAAAATAGCCTACTGTTAAGTCATTGTTACAGGATCTGGGTATGATAATATTGATCTGAATATACTGCATCTTTCAAGGCACATTATATATACTCTATAGGATATGTGTGCTTCATTTTGGAAAAAATTATATACACATTCTCAATCCCTTGCAGTGTTAAAGAACTTGAGGGTCCAGTTTTTGATAATTTATTCTAAGTACTCCCAAGCTACCTGGTATTAGTATATGAAGCGAATACCTTTTCAAATAATGCCTGTTTTAGAAGCTTAAATATTCATAAATTTTTCTTTAGTTAGGTTTTTAAGATATTATTGCTCAATAATACAGTTTAAAATCTCATTTTGGTAATATTTTGTATTTTAGTAGATTTTATTCAGCTCAGTTTTCTAGTAATTTCTTTTTTAATTCATCTGGAAAATGGATTTAAAAAAAGCTTTTAGTGACTCTCAGTGAATATGGTATTTTGTTGAAGAATTTATACATTTATTGGTGTTTTTTCTGTAATTAAATTGCATTAATTCCTTGCAGAATTTGAAATCTAACTCATTTCACCAATACAAAGATCTTACATTTTGTACTTATTTTTTAGGTTAGAATATGATGCTTATAGAAATGATCTAGAAGAGTTGATGCAGAATAACCAAGGAAATGTTATGTCATCAAAAGTTGAAGAAGCACGAAGAAATTTTACAGCTCATAAGGAAAAATACGAGAAACTTCGAGCTGATGTTGCGATTAAAATGCGATTTCTAGACGAAAACAAAGTATGTTTTTCGACTTGAATTCTTTTCTCTTTAATTTCTAGAGATACATCTAAATCATAAATTCGTAATGCACAGTTGAAATGCCAATGAAACTATCCTGTAGACTTCTCTAAAAATGAGGTAAAAGATGAGGCAAAGCCATATCTAGTTGAATATTTAGTCATGTTGCTTATAACTTTGTAGCTGGCTGTGACGCCCCATAGAGATAAATGTAGAATGTGGCTAATGACAATCCAAATGAAAGATTCTAACTCGGGCTAAATTGCGACAAATCATGAATTAAAAGAAGCGTAAAGCATTTTTCAGAATTTATGTCCTTTATCTGCAAAATGCTTTACATGATGCTCACCCATAATTTGATGCTGTATGATTAATAGAGATTCTTGTTAAACCACGTCATCTTAATAGTCATAAATTGACCTGTAATGTAAAAGCAGAAAATCCAACTTTCTCCATAATAATTTTGAATTAACCTTGCTCCTTGTATGGCTCAAAATGTCATAAAGGCTTCTCTGTTAGGCACAGGGGATAAAAGCTTCTCTCTTTTTTAAAGCATTGCCTTGTTGTATACGATTTTGGTTAATACTTCCATTCATAACAGCTATCTGGCAGATGGTAACACTTTAGATGAGGACTAAGCGTAGGCTCCATAGGTGTGAATGGCTGTCCTAAAGTAATGTTCACCGAGTTAGGAACTTAAATTAGAAGTTTAAAAATATACTAGGAAGCTCCGCCCCCTGCTCGCCAATCCCCAGGAACTGCTAATGCAATTCTTCTCGGATTGCTTTGAGATCCAAGCTCGCTTCGCTCGCTCGCCATCTACTAAACCACTTTAGTCTAATGACAGATATATTCAGATTCAATTTATTCCAAAATATGATAAAACAATGAAAGAAATAAAAAATGGAAAGCAAAAAGTACACTTGCAAAAATCACCTGCTTCAAAGTTCTTTGCAAACGCAAATAACCTTTCATTTAAATAACTATATACATCCACCAAAGAAACAAATAAAAAAAATGTGCTTTTCTCACATTTTTTCGAATTTGGAAGCTATACTATAGAAACAGAATAAGAATTTGATATTAACAAAAAATGTCTGAAAGCATCTATATTCAAATTCAGTCCATCCAAAATAAGATAAAACAATGAAGGAAATATAAAATGTAAGGCAAAAAGTACATTCGAAAATTGAACCCAATTCTCTTGGAAACAGCAAGGGATAGACTGTTTAAACTTCAATTCAATTAGCGATAGAAGGGTTCAAAAAGCTCTTACCTGTCAGAAAGAAACTGGAGGCAACTAGTGGATTTTTCACATTTTATTCACACACAGCTAGCATATTTACAGGAAAGACAAAGCAATACAACATGACATCACCACATACACAACAAGACTTACTAAAACAAACAAAACCCAGAGGGAACACAGCGCCCTCGGGCGGAAAACCTTGCACCTCGAGGGGTATAAATAAAGTTTCAACATAGACCATGGGATCACAACATTGGTTTAATGAAGAAATATTTTTGCAGCTATCAACTACTGGATAAATACAGATGTCTGTAGCAGGCGGTTCGCCATTATCTCCAACAAATATCGCTGCAATTTCTATTTTTATAATAGGTTGGTAATATCTACGCATATTTAAATTTCTAGTGTCCATGAAAACTATCCTGATATTTGTAGCAGGAGTTTTTTTTTAATTATACTTTGCATCTGCAGTTAACAATCGATGAACGGATTGATTGCTCTCAACATAAAATCAATCTTTCCATCACAGAGAGCAAACATTCTTCATTTCTCTCCAGGCGTTTTTCAGTGGCCTTCACTGGTATCAAACACATAACTGACCATAACCTCGTTTGTTATGACCACTGTTTAAAGGAGAAACCATGTGGTATATCTGACCATGAATTCTATAGCAATATGGCCCTGTTCCAGGCGGAGGTTTAATTTGAGCCCCCATGGAAGCAAAATCTAAAGCAGAATTACATTTTCTTATATGCTTCCAATAGTTTCTTCCTTCGATTGAATCACTGATCAGCAAGTTTTTCAATATTTACGGTGGATTCAACAGATGTTCCAAAACATTTTTTTTTTTAATCTTGACAACATATCGTGTATTTGCCTATTGAATTTACTTCTTTTTCTCAGTAGCGTGCCTGGCAGAAAGAACACAGGCCTGACATAATCCCACAATTATGTTCCTGTAGTTCGGAAACATCGCTTCGTACACATAAACGTTCTAACCCTATCTCATTCATTCCGACGGGATCATCTTATGAATGATTCTTGGACATTTTCATTGGACTTGTCTTCTCTTTTTAGACGATTTCGTTTAAAATCGATACGGTCTGACTTAAACCCATTGTAAAAAATTTTGGCCGTTAATATTTTGTTAAAAAAAAATTTCAATCCAATGCAGTTGCAGCGTTTGCTTAAAATCTTATCAAGCCTCGTGTTAATGTCGAAATGTTGCCGAACGGCGAGTTACATAGATGAAAATACAGGTGTCAACAATCAGAACACACTGCTCATGCGTGACTTTTCTACTCAAATTGAGGTAACGCAATGCAGATTAAAAGTTTTTAATTTCCTTTATTCTTTTTTATTTTAATTCAAAAGTACTTAAGAATGAATCCGAAAGACCGATTAATTAACAATGTTTAATTTTAAATGCATCAAACACTAAGAAAATAAACAGAATCGTTTGAAATAATCGGTCGAAAACATGTTAAGCCTAACCTCATTAGCGTGGGGGGGGACTGAAATCTTATTCATTTGGTGGTATCAAATATTGCCAAACGGCGATTAACAAATTCGGCCTGATTTTGCGTCCACGTAAGCGTTTTATATATAGAGATAATCTTACTCAAATACCAGAAATCAATATGTTCATACTGTTTAAATAATCTTCTTAATTGAAAAATGTATTGTTTTGCATCTTGATTTTTATAGTATTTCTTAGTTCTAACAAATGTTTTTTCCTCCGTGTAGGTAAAAGTTATGCATAAACAACTATTGCTTTTCCACAATGCTGTCTCTGCTTATTTTTCTGGAAATCAAACAATGTTAGAAGCAACCTTAAAACAATTTAATATTAAACTGAAGAGTCCAAATGCTAATTCGCCATCATGGTTGGAACAGTAAATGGTGGGAAAAAATCTATTGTTCAGACTGCATTTTATTTATGAAATAATTGTAATAGAAAATTGTATTATGTTTCATACATAGACAAGTCTGATTAGAGCATAAAGCACCTGAAAAGTTATTTTGTGCTCGTACACAGGCTTGAATAATGTGCCTCCTGAGAAGCATAACAGATACCTCCAAAAGGCATTGCACTCTTATTGAGCAAATATAAAACTGTATTCATTTATTTCTTATTTTTATATACAACTGATTTTCCCTGTGTTTTCAGTGCTATTTGGAAATGAAAGTCGACATTACTGTTCTCTGCTACAGTGCCTTTTATTTTTTAAGTAGTAATGCTTCTCTATTTTGTTGTTTAATTTTAATGTCTACTTCAGACTCGACAAGAATATTTTTGTTTTTTAGCATTTAGTATTATATAAAAATATTTCTATATTAAGTTTTTTTTTATAAATAAAAATGCTGTGTAATAGAAAATTTTGTATAAAATAGTTATTATTAACAGTTTAATTGTTCCATTGACTGGATGTAACAATGTTGCCTATATTATTTCGAGATTTGTTTTCTAATTTAAACATCATGAAAAGATATAAATCAGCCACTACATTGCTATGCAATTGTATCAACAAACCATTGCATTATACACATTGTAAACATATCTTGGCTTCTTTCTTGAACATGAGATCTTAGTTCTAGGTAAAAAGCATGTAAGTGTTTCCTTTTTTTTATATACATATATAAAAGACTGATTCTTTGTAGACTATTGATGCGTATGAATTATATTGTGTTGTACTAAAACTGCATTGATTACTGTAAACATTAAATACAAAATAATTTCATCACTTTCATGTTTGTTATATGGTCTGGATGGTATTCCTATGCATGGTTCATTGATATTCCCGTGATATATTTTGTTTGAAATTATACTAGTCATATGCAGACCAAACGGTGATAAGCTTTTTTTATTACGTTTTAAGAGCTTTAGTGTAACTAATTGAGCTTATTTCCAGAAGAATATTATTTTCTGATTTCAAAAATCTGTACAGCAACAATACTCTGTATTAATTATTATTAACCATTCGTTTATTACTGTCTTAGTTGCTTACTGTTGTGAGAGACCAAATTATAAATATTTTTGAAATGTGTTTTATGTGCCATGCACTCATACAAATGTAAAAAAAGAAACTCTGATAGTGTTTTAATTTTTTTTTCAAATAAATCACACAGAAATTTGTTGAAAACAATTAAATTTAAAATTTACCTATTCAAAATAAAAATTCAATAAACATTTTACTTATTAATAATGCAACTTTTTTAAATTCTTAAATTAGCTATTTATTGCCTTATTAAACATTTTTTTAATACTGTCAGATGAAATTTTTGCAATTCCTTTGTTTAAATTTATTTCCAAAGTACATTAATATGAATAACTGAATTTTCAATTTTGTGTACATTTTATTTCTAAATCAATATTACTAAAAAAAGGAGGACAGTAACAAATCCAAATGTTTGAATATATTTATATAATTTTATAGCATGTTCGTGCATTATGAATAGAAAGCAAAACACTATTCTAGAGTTTCAAAACATATATATGCAGTACTATCAGGTACTGTGTATTTGCATATGTATGTAAAATTTGTGTTTGTGTCTTTTTGTATATACATATAATCGTACATCTATCTATATATGAACATACATTCTTATTTGATTAACTTTTAACTATATAAATATATGTGACTTTAATAAAATGTGAATTATTTTCATTTATTTTTTTTGAAGATGGATTTATTAAATTTAAAACTTATTGGATTATTTAAGTGGAACTATTATTTCTTTTAATTATCCTTTTTTGCTTTGTCATTTTAAATAGATATTTATGTGAAAGATGTGATTGAAATATTGCCTTTAAATTAATTTTGCTTTATTTTCCTTTAATTATTCAAAATTTTGCAGTATTATAATTTAAAATGCTATATTGTCTTGTGTGGAAAATTATTTCTTTTAATTATCTTCTTTTGCTTTGTCATTTTAAATAGATATTTATGCAAAAAATGTGATTGAAAATATTACCTTTAAATTACTTTTGGTTTATGTTCTTTTAATTACTAAAAATTTTGCAGTACTATAATTTTAAATGCTGTATTCTGTCTTGTATATAAGTTTAAATAGCGTAAGTTTACACTTTTTATAAAATTTAGTTTTTAGTGATTCTTGGTATCAGAAGAGTTTCATACTTTTCTTGTTAATCGTCTTATAACATAAAATGTCTATTGTAATTCTTAAAATTAGAGTGATCTGAGCTGTAAAAATACTCTACATGTCTTTCATAACTATGATATAGTTTAGTTGCATGTGTTTTTATGCAAAGGTATAAATTTAGAGATATTTTCCAAAAAATATGCTTAGATATTTGCAAGCAAAAAAAAAATTAGGTATTGGTAAAATGCACACTTATTACAGTATGACAATACTTCCAGACAATTATTAAACTACTCTTTCCTTATCGAGATTTTTTCAGTCATTTGTGTAAAAAAAAGAAAAATTTGTATTCACATATAGTTTCTCTGTGCAAAATGCATTTTATTGATGACAAAAAAAATAAATTTTATTTTTGTCTTTATTTCTTATATGGCAGTTATCTTAAACAGAATATTTTTGAAATAATATTCATATGTAAACTCTTTCTTTTATAATATTCACTTTTTGGGTATTTGAGTGATAAAAATGCTATTTTAATTTTACAAAACTTTCTGTTCACGCTGCAATTTTTTTAAAAAAAAAATGCATCATAAACAAAGAAGCATTTTCTCATGTTCCTATATAAATCTGATTAGATTCCAGTGCAGTGTGTATTACTTTATCATGCTTTTTTTTTTTATGTCCTCAAATACTTCCACTGCACTGAACTTAAAAAGGATTCCCCCCCCTTCTTTCTCCCTAGATACTATCGGTTTTTCTAGCATTTCCAAATCAATTTTTTATTGTCCTGATAACGTCTTTAAAGAGCCAGTATCTCTATGTAAATAAACATTCAATTTACCTAATAAAATCTTGCTTGCTAAATAAACATTCAATATAGCCTATGTTTTTAATATCTTACAGTTATCTTTTTAGTACTGTGAACATTGTTGTTTGATAGACTATTCCCATCACTATAAACAATGATAATTAATTTAAAAGGAAGAAACTGCTTATTTATATTTAGTCTATAATGTTGTAGTTCATATCGTGATTATTACAAGTCCTTGATATTTCAACTGTTAGTTTCATTTTCCAAATTCTTTTTGCTCCTAAAATTACCATTTTACTCCTGGTGACTCTGGAATTCAACATTGTACACTTCCACTGCTAAATTTACACTTATCTTATTAAAGAACAACTGCCAGAATATATAAAGTAATGGATACTGGAGAAAGGGAAATGGACAATACTATTGTAAAATAATGTTGCAATTATTTGTTTGCTTGCATATAAAAATTGAAAATCTTGTTGTATTTAACAAAGAGTAGGCATAATTGCTTCAATTGGAAATATTTGTACTTGTAACTTGAAAACAACAGGAAACGATCTTTTTCCAGTTTGAAATATACAAATAGTAGATAGCTACCCCAGCATCATTGCTATATGGCTTAGTTATTGATATTAAAGTTCTGTAACTTTTTTAACTACTGTGAGATGTAAGTTTTATATTTAATTAATAAAACAGATTGTTCCTGACCAGCATTTAATAAAATTGAACTTTGGCTGCTTTTTTTCTACAAAAAATCAGCTATTGATTGAAGATGACAATATAATACAATATTACAGATAATTATTAATCAGATGGTCATTAAAGAAGGAAAGAGCAAATTTCAATTTGGATATTTAAAGAAGCTTGCTTCTCCATAAGCTTACTAATAACCTTGTTTTGTTCCTTTATTTATATTCCCTGCTACAAAAGAGTCATCACAATATAAAGGATAATGATAAATTGAGGTGGGGGAATACATTTCTTAGTGTAAAATTTATTTCATAATGAGGTCTCAGTTTTAATATTAAATTAATTCATCAGTGTCCAGCATCCTATTTATTAGACAGTCATATTTCAATCGCATAGCTAAACCGATCACTTGTTTACCAAATCACTGTGTATCCAGCATATACCACCCATTAATCAGATTATAAAAGTGTTTTCATTTTGAAAAAAAAAATTATTATCGAAGTAATGTAAATCTTTATTTTTCGATGTTTTAAGAATTTTTAAATATATATCAGCAGAAAATGTTTTTTTTTAGTGATTTTCTATCAAAAAAGCTAATAACTATAAAATAAAATTTCATACTTATCTTAATCTCAAGTGTTTTTTAACATAATTCTACTGATATCTGCACTTAAAATTAAGTTGAGCATTAATGAGTTAAAAATTTTTAACAAAATTAATAAAGCATTTAAATTCTATTCAAAAACTAATTTTTTATTAATCACATAGAAGTTATGATATAGGAAATAATTTCGGAAATTTATCAAGTTTTAATGTCAAATTTTGAGTATTAGAATACATAATATTATAATATGCTTATATTTAGCAAGACAAAGAATGTGTATTAGCTTTCAAAATTCTTGGCTGGAGAAGGGGAAAGAATCACAGATAAAATATAGACTGCATACAAATTTTTCTTAAGCATGTTTTCAAACTAGATCTTTTCAGGGAAAAAAAGCAAAACATTTAATAAACCAAACATTGATAAGAAGGGATTTTTTTCCCCCACAAATTACTTCAGTAAATTCAAAGATTATCGGTCAGGAATGAATCCCCCCTCCCCCAATTGACTTTGAAGCCTTCCATGGGAGAGTTAATGGATCCAGAGGTAGCAATGAGTATGGAATGTTTCCAATACATGGGGCAGTGGTCCAGAAAAGATTGTAAACCTCCGAATTAACTTCTGTTTTTCAGGAGAGTGTTTAATTCAAAGAAAGATAATACATTACTGAAAAACAAAAGTAATTGTTTATTTTCAAAACTATCAATTTACTTTAATAATCAAATGAAAAAAAAAAGATTTCAAATAATCAGCCATCAGATTTGATGCAAATACTCAACCCATTTCCTTTTCTCTTTAATGTATGCATGAATTAAACCCAATTACAAAATTTGAGCCAGATATTTATCTGTATCATGAGAATTGTAATTCAATGCCAAAACACAATATTATATGTTATTGCATACATTGATTGAGGAAAGAAAAATTTCCCCTTCATAGATATTCATGGGGGGGGGAAAAAAACTGCATATTTATGCCTTGTCTCTCCGAAACATTTTCTTATTTTATAACTGCATTAGCATATTGAAATTAATGCTAAATAACCATAGGTAACGATGATACAGAATGCTTCTTTTAGAGCTTGCTGCCTGAAATATATTGATGGGCATTATGTTAGAATATATTTTGATTTTTAATCTGGTGAAATTATTAAGAATGAAATTTCTTTGTATTCAACTTTCTTAAACAAGGATCATTGTATTTTATGTATGTGGAATTACATACTTATCTGATTGTTAAATGTTATAAATAGTGCAATTTTAAAACTCGGCAACTAACACTTTATAAAGTTGGGGACCAAAAAAAAAAGTGAATATTGTGGTTACATTTATTTGTAATGTTCAAATGATAAATAAAACAACCATTATAATAATGAACTGCCTTTGAACATCATTGCCAAATTTATAAGGTAATTATAGATTAAACCTTCTATATGAAAAAGCCATATTTATAATAGATAAAATATTTTTGATAATGTCATTAATAAAATTAGTTAAAATGATCATAAGCAATAAATGAATTTTTAAAACATTTAATCTATTTTGACAATGTGGTTACAAAAATAAATATGATGAAGAAATAAATCAAGTTTCTACAAAAGATGCCCGTTATCAATGGTCTTCTCTACATCCTCCATCAAAGTAACTAAAAAAGAAAAGAAAATGTCTAGAATTTTACAATAACAAATTCTTTCACCTTTTCCATGATAAATATACATAAACATAGAACACTAAATAAGCTGAAATTGATAACAAACAAAAAGAATTACAGCAGATTACAAACTTAATCAACTTTATAAAGTCAACAGAATAAATACAATTTTCATTTGATTAAAAGTATAAAAGATAACAATATTACTGGATAATGAAAGATATCTGACTCAATAGAATCAGTCTAGCAAAAATATTCACAGAAAAAAAATTGCTTAGTAATCCAATTATTTGCAAAATTATTCCTGTTCTATTTTAAAATAAATGCTTTTGTATTCATTTTTGCTAATTAGTAAATGACTGAAACATTAATTGTAAAAGTTTACACTGAATGGAAATTATTGTCACTCTTTTTTTAGTCATAATTCAACTTTAAAAAAACCTACAGTGAATATTAAATTCTTCCAAAAAATTTCAGTGCCATATTTCATTTATGTCTATGTATCACAATAAAAAATACTTAAAAAAGGAATGAATTTGAGATTTCCCATTGATGATATTTCAATATTTTGATAAATATTATTTACCAAAGATGTCACTACATCTTCAATGCTTTCTTATTCAAAAATAGGAAGAACTGCCAGCAATACACATCAGTTTCTACAAAAATCTTCCACTCAACAATAAGCAGAAACATGCAACATTAAAAAAATATTCTTACAATAGTTAAAAACTTAGAAATCAAAGTCATCTCTTAATGTTTCAATCAGAACAAACTAGTAATAACAAATGACAACATTGGGTAGTATTAAGTATATTTAAAAGTTTAAAAGAATGAGAATAAATTGTTTGTTTTTTTTATTAAAAAAATATTTAATCTTTATAAAAATGGATGCTAGAATAGAAAATGCATTTTTATTTTACTTACATTTAATATTCTTTTAAAATTCAGCTTTTGAATGGGAAATTTTAAAACATTGAAAAAAACATAGTTCAATATCACAATCAGCACAAAAATAACCAGGTTTCTCTTCTCGCTCTTTTTCCAAAATTGCATTTTTTTTTTTTTCAAATCTAAGATCAATACTTGTTGATGGGAGCAATTTCACTTTTTAAAAATGTTTTCCAGTCAGACTATTTTTATGTTTGCATCAGATATATTTTAACTCTACACACATATTATATATATATATATATATGTGTGTGTGTGTGTGATACACAGAGCATTAAAAAGCAAAATTTGTGGCTTTTTCCTGTGTAAAAAAATCGATTAAAACTTAACAACCAAGAAACTGACATATGCCGGTTTTGCAGCGTAATGTTGTTACTGGACCACCAGAGTTATCTGTTAGAAATATTGCAAATTAAAAATGCAGGCAAATCAATGGTTTTATTAATTTATTTTTTAAAATTATTAGAGCAACTCTCGGCTAAAATCAGAAAATTCCCACTTCCTGATTTCCTAAATGCTATGGATATTTGCAGACAGCAACAGAAAAGTTATAATTAGCTCATTTTTCCCATTAGAATTACTGTTTGTTCCAAAAATACATAGGGCAAAACAAACTAAAATTCTAGATTGCTCAATAATTCTACTTCAGAAATAAAAAATATACACAATCTCATTAAAACTATGTTCTACTTTATGCTGATTGCTTAGAGCAAAAGCAAGATAGAAAAATTCAGAGGAATGAACATAATAAAAGTCCCAATGAATAAGCATTGTATGATAATACAAGTATAAAAGGAACATCTTAATTTCATAAGAGCAAATTTTTTTAATGTATTGCACATTTGACAATCATAAAATTATACTTCAAGTATGACTAAATTAAGTAATACATTAAAATTAACTCTAATATTTAGAATTAAAATTCTAAAAAACTCGAAGCAAACAAAATATAAAAAGGATTATAAAAAAAACCTAAACAAACTCAAATCTGGATCTATCAATTAAAAAATTACTTTAAAAAATGTATTTAATCACATAAGAAATTGGATTAACTCACTTTTTATGAAATTATTTCAACAAATTGCTTTTAAAATTTACTATTTTACAAAACATAAGTAAACTGTTGCAAGTACTCTTAACCACGGACAACATCTGGAAAATTATTTGGGGTATTGTCACATGCTTCCACTATTTTTTACCTTCAGATTAGTATATTCTTATTTATTCTTTATAGATTTAGCTCTTTTATGATGGACACCTATGGAAGAAAGTGCTCTCATCCTGTGGGAGCTGACAAGTGCCAACTGTCCTTACAGGCAGGAGCATTTTCTCCAGCTAAGTTTAACACAATAACGATTTTGTAATGAGAAGGGAAAAAAAATCCATTTATATAGAAAAGAAACCATTTTTAAATTTGTGAAGAAAGATATCAATTATAATAATAATAAAAAAACTCCCATTAAATTACTTGATATTTAATACTAAAAAATGAAAATACAGTGTTCATTTATACATAAATGAAAGCACTTAAACTAGTACTAAATTATAGATTCAAACACTTTCTAGAGTAATAAAATCCCATGCCAAATAGAAGAGAAATTAGGAAAAAAGACTTCAAAATGAGCAAGTATTTCTTTTTACATTTGTAAGCATACTTCCGCTTTACACTCGCAAAAATCCAATGATTCACCTGACTGATTCAAATCCAACTTTAAAGAGAGAAATATTAATGTACTGGACAAATCCTATGAAAGTAATATGGACTAGTAACACCCTCCGATAGTAAATATTTCATTCTAAAGTTTGATACATCCATGCAATGATCCTGCCAGACAAAAAGATTTGCCATTTGCAAGGACGAGGCATTCAGCCCTAAGGCGAATCTAATGCAAAGATACATATACACTGTTCGTTTTAAACAGATTAACTGATACCTATATAAATTATTAAAAATTTCACTTTATAAATTATTTCAATCTTAAAGAAGCAGCATAAAATATAAGATATTATTTTTCATTTAAAATGCAAGATGAAACTTCAATATTAATTAATATTGGGGTAAAAATTTTATTTATCAAATTAGTTATTGAAATGTTTAAATATACAATTGGCTAGGATCTATAAGCTAGTACCACGAAGTTGATCACTAATGTGGTAAACCAAATAATTCATCAAATCAGTAGATTTTTAATGTAATTGCCAGGAAGTTTTATTGCTGAATTGTATACTTACTACTTAAATTCTAATAATCTGAAAATTAAAAATACTTATACAATAAAATTTCAAATAACAGAAGAAAAAAAAGCATTTTAATGAGACTTTTTAAAAAGAATTTTGTCTATTTATTCTCATGAAATGAATAATATTTATTCATTTAGGTTGAAGTGTAGTTTAGTGTGTCCCTGAGTTTGTCGCCAATATGGCAACCCAACAAAACGATCTTCTTGCAACCCTAATGCTGGTTTGTCTCTAGCATTCCCCATTACTAAGAAGTGCAGCCAGATGTTAATTTCTGGCAATCAATGCACTTACAACTTTTTTAGTAAAAATTACAGGTTCTATATGACCAGAATAACATTTTGATGCCCACAATGACTTTTCAATTATAAGAATCTCATATATAATTGGGAATGAGACTACTTGCAAGGAGAGAATGTTAATTCCTTCTGACTAGCTATTCAAAAAATTATCCATTAGATTTTAAACAGTAGGATCTTGAAATTAATTTTTGATGCAAAAACTTACATATGTTCTTAAAGAACGATACATTAATGAGGATGCAATATAAATAACATTAAAAAATGTTTGACATCAATAAAATTAAAGAATACAGCACAAAATTTCTGTAAATCATGTCAAACATTAAAAAATACACCAAATAAGAACGAAAGATTACAGTTAAGTCACCACATTTGGTGAATTATTACCATAATAATAATTACAGTTCGGCATTTGTACCATATTATTTAGTCAGGTCAAGTAATGGTTCTATAACAAATTTTAAGGATGATAAAGAATTCATATTTCAAAAATCTGGATTTAAGAAAGTACAAAATCTAAAATTCCATACCTATCACAATCACTATGAATATGTTTTAACAAACCTAATCTAAAACACTGAAACCACATGAGAGAATTCATAATATATCTGAAAGGATGAAAATGAATTATACAAATAAACAATTAAGATTATTTACACAATACAATGGCATTTAAAAAAATAATAATGTAGTGATACCCTTCACTTCTAGTTGATAAATCAGATTTCCAAAATGGATTAAAAAAAATATTGAATATTAAACAGACTGTTTTTATGTTCAACACAAAGATAACTTATACTTTATTTTTTCAAGAGCTTTTTGTTAAGATAAAATTATTAGAAAAAATAACTTCATTATAAAATAATGCTAATTTTTAATGTATTTTATACAATAAAGTACTTTCATAGTAAGTACTATGAACAATGTCATTCATTTTATGAACTAAAGAAGGTGCATCTTGCATATTTATTAAATGATAAATTTAGAAGCATAAAATTTCTAAGAATAGCAATTAAATATATAATTGACTGATAGTTTAGATAAGAATCAAAATTTTAAATTCTCGTTAATTCTCTGACTAAATCCATCCAATGAGTTTTAATAATTTAAAATTATGCACTGCTTATTGAATCATTTATAAAAGATGATAAAAAAATCCATTTATAAAAAGGTTTTGCCTTGATTACAGGATTTTCTTTGATTGTTAATATTTATGTAATATTCACAGCAGATAAAAAAAAAATTGAAATAATTATCATTCTTCTTCGATTAATATCAACTATTAGTTTTCAAACTTAGGTATGAGTTTTGAATATTTTTGTAGGTGGAATGCCCACTGCTAGGTTACAAGATTTTCTGAACAATAATTTTACCATTCACATTTTATGTTTGCAGAACATTTCTAATCGAAGATACAGACACACATACACACACACACTCAAAAAAAAAAAAATGCCTAACAAGCAAGGGATTTTTAAAATCAAACCATACAGTCAACTAAACCCCATTTTCAGCCTTTTTAATTTAAATCATTTGCACTTTAAAGTCATCCAAAACATTGATTTATTAACAGAAAAGTGTAGACCTTATCATAAAAATTATCATGGTTATTAAAGAAGATTCATCCAGAATTACTTCAGAAAAACTGGAAATAATGTTCAAGTCCTAACATTTCACTCAGAATGAATAAAATAATAAATTTTATAAAGTTATGCTTCGTCTTGAATCATTAAGTGCAACAAAAATAAAGTTGAAATTACCAAAAGACAATTAGCAATAAAAAGCTGAAAAGGATTAAATGAATATTATCCTTTATATTGAAATGTTTACAAACCTCAGATGTCATCAATTGAATTCCATTTCATGATGTTGACCACCAACTCTTTCCAATCGTTTTAAAATAAAACTTGATACATCAATAAAACGATTCACACAGTTTGTTAAGCATGTCTCAGTCTTTGAATCGAGGCGTTGAGTAGGCTTATCAAGACATATATCCCAGCATTTTTCATTCAGTTCATTAACTAATTGCTGAAATCTTTGTTTTTGATTCTCTTCTTCTATGAAACGTTCTAAATCCTTATCGACAACAGGAGATCCGCTGGCTCCATATTCACCTCCGAAGCTCATTGTTACAATAACAAATTACTGAATACAACAGTTTTCTAGTAAATAGATATTTTAGATGTAATCTCAAATATACTGTACCGCTTGTTGCATCAGATACGCGACGGCGTTTTCTTTCAATTCAATGAGACCTTTTTTTTTAATCAAGGCAGATTAGTGATGAATCGGAACTAGTCCGACCAGACGGATCCGATTAGTCGTACAATGAATCATCGGGTCCGTTGTGGTACCGGTACGAAGTGAACGTCACCAGTATTCCTCATTTTGATTGTTTCGAAGCCTTTGTGGATGAAGATAAGACATGTTGCATCATAAGGGTAGCAGTACGCATTGTGTCATAGTCATTATACTGCTATATTTTTTGTACAGTTCCCCCAAAAGAAAGAGTTATGCTAATCATTCAATCCTTTTTGAATTAAAGTAATCTGATATGAAAAGCGATAAAAGGAACCATTGAAATTTCTCGTTAATCCACTAGAAATAATGATTTTTTTGTGACAAATAAATTAAAATGCTTTTAATGATGCGGCGGAAAATTCTTAAAAAAATAAGAAAACTTGAAAAATAAGAAGAAATTTTCATAATTTTTGGAGGCCCACCACCTGGGATGAAAATATGGGAATGAAAATCTTCCGGTTGTTTTTCACTTTCTTGGTGGGTAAAGTAGCGGTGTAGCGTCGAATTACTACCAATATGACTACTGGATATACATCCTACAGGAGTAGTTATACATTGGCGGATGATGTCCATCAGGATTTAACCATACTTCCCACTTCAATTTTGTCATCACAGTTGTCATCCAATTTACCCCGGAGGCCTCGGCAGAGTGGGAGTAGCTCCTTTGCAATTATTATTTGATATGCACTCTGTTATCTTCGTATTTTAATTTTTCAATATTTCACTCTAGTTAAAAGTTAATTAAAATAACCATGTTTTTAATTTTTCAATTAAAGAACCAGAATTAATACAATATTCTTCACCATCATTAACTATATCGCTTTGGTTATGTTTTATAAATACTTTTTAAATAATGTATTTTTTTTTTACCTTCTTCTCGGATTTATAAATGTTCTGTGGTTGTTATAAGCTGTAAAATATCTTCAATAATTACTATGGATGTGATATAAGAGAACACTTTATTTGCGATTATTTACATAGAAAGTTTCGAAAGCATATTAACATCGAGAAAACGAAATTACACAAGTTAATTACACTTGGAGTGGAGTTGAGTTGCAACTGGTATGACGCTTACATAATCTCCCACCTTGCAATTTTATGACGTACCTGAAATTGCAACAAAAGTTATAAATTGAGTCTATTGGGAATTTCAATATGCCAGCCAGCTTTAGTGATAACATCAGGAGTTACTTTGGTTATATAATCATCATCTTCACTGGAATCTTGATCTGAAACAACTGGAGTTGCAGGAAGTTGAGTGTTTGTGCCTTTATCCTTTTGCTCGGCAATGAATGGTAATTTTTCAGAACTTCTGATTCCCAAGGAATAGTCTCTGGAATGGTCTTAATTTTTTCCCTTGAGCTGTTCTTACTCTGGCGACTCTTGAATGTCCATCTGCTCCAGGGAGGACTTCAGTTACAATTCCTAAGGGCCAGTGAAGACGTTTTCTATCATTTTCCAGGAGAATTATGTCTCCAACATTCAAAGATTCATCTCGGGTGTGACGACCTTTATGCACTAACATTGCTAAGTATTCGTTACGAAATCTCGTTCTTAAATCATGCCGTAGTTTTTGAATAAAACGTAATCTTCTATTTAGGCTTTTACTGTCGATTTCGTCTAAATCAGTTGTATCACTACTAGGAATGCCTTGCAATAAACAAGCATGTGTCAATGGCCTTAGACCTTCTGAATTATCTTCAATATATGTGAGAGGCCTGGAATTTATTATAGCTTCGCAGTCACATACACTGGTGTGCAAAACTTAAGCAACAATGCAAATTTTAAGCAGATAGCCATGAAATTGGAGAAAAGGAGTTCTTGCGATCAGTACAATGAACACGTAATTCAAGAGAAAGGTCATGCGTATGCAAATATCAGGAACAAAACGTCACAGGCGACGTGAGCGTACGCAAAACACGCGCGGAAGGCGCGCGCAGCTCAACACTACAATAAAAGGAAGGACGGAGACGCAATTAAAGACATTCGCTGCAAGTGCACGTGAGTTAATTCGTAAAATATGGCTAGCAGAAATCACCTGGACGATTTCACTCGTGGAAGAATGATCGGAAAGCTGGAGGATAGGCGTAATGTGACCAGTGTATCTGAAGAGTTCGGAATCAACAAAAATGTCGTTTCGAGCGCTTGGAAAGCCTTCCAAACCACAGGTACAGCTGTGAGAAAGGTTGGTGGTGGCCGCCACAGGAAAACAACTGTAGTGGATGACCGACATATCGTCCTGCAGGCGAAAAGAACCCGAAACCAGTCAGCAAGCGCCATTGCTCAGCTACTGTGTGCAGCAACGGGGAGACAAATGTTGCGTTTTACTGTGTCCAGACGCCTTCGCAAAGGTGGCCTATTCGCCCGCCGTCCTGAACGCTGCATCCCTTTGACAGTTTCCCACCGGCGGCACCGTTTAGAGTGGTGCAGGGAGCACAAAAACTGGACATCTCATCAATGGAGTCGTGTCCTCTTTACAGATGAGAGTCGTTTTAGTGCCACAAGCTATTCCCAACGCCAGTTGATTTGGAGAGAGGTCGGGACACGGATTCATCCCAGTAACATCACGGAAAGAGACCGTTTCGGTGGTCCTGGAGTTGTCGTCTGGGGAGGCATTATGATGAACGGGCGGACTGAGCTCCACGTTTTCGACAGAGGTTCTGTAACTGGAGATCGCTATTGTCAGGAGGTGATCCTTCCCCATGTGCGTCGGTTCCGAGGTGCCATTGGATCAGACTTCGTTTTTATGGATGACAATGCACGGCCACACAGGACTCATGCTGTTGAGGAGCTCCTCGAAAGTGAAGATATCACTTGAATGGATTGGCCGGCGTGCTCCCCAGATTTAAATCCGATAGAACATGTTTGGGATGCTTTGGCGAGACGCCTTGCGGCACGATTACATCCTCCTGGGAACATCCGACAACTTAAACAGATGCGTATTGAGGAATTGGCACTCTTACCTCAAGAACTGTTGGACAATCTGGTGCTGAGTATGGGGAGACGGTGCGAAGCAACCATTGCAGTAAGGGGAGGGCATATCCCATACTAAGGAACATCTTCTTGCTGTTCTTCCTCTTGGACAGACAATCATGTGTAACGATACTATGAGTTCAATAAAGCCTTTTTTTTGTTTGATTCCATACCGTATGCATTGTATTCATTTCTGCGCAACTATGCTTTCGTCATTCTTTCAGAACAAAAGGCTATATCTCATTTCTGAATTTCATGTCTCTCAGATGATTTGTCGTGAAGTTATGGCAAAAAACATACCTGTTGCTTAAGTTTTGCACACCAGTGTATAAGAGTTTCCAATTCTTCATAATCAATACTTTTTCGGCCCAAAATTCTTCTTATCATTTCTTTTAGCATGCGGATCATCCGCTCCCACTATCCACCCCACCATGCAAAAGTTGGAGGGTTGAAATTCCATTTAATTTTCTTTATAGTGGAAAACGACATGATCTTCTCCCAATCTAGATTTTTCAAGGCATTACTTGAACCAACGAAGTTGGTACCGTTACCAGTGTTGATTATGTTAACTCGGCCTCTCCTAGCAAAAAATCTTCTTAAAGCCATTATAAAGGCTTCCGTGGGCTAGGAATTGACTAACTGAAGATGAACAGCCCTATAAATAGCACAGGTAAAAAGGGCAATCCATGTCTTTTCTCTAGAACGCAAAAACAATGGGCCTGCCAAATAAATCCCCGCGACTTCAAATGCTGCAGCAACTTTTATTCTATTTTTTAGGAAGAGGGACTAAAGGTGGCTCCGTAGGTTTGGCTTTAAATCTTTTGCAAGTAATACATTGAGAACTTACTCGTTTTGCTATTTTATTGGCAGAAATAATCCAGTAATTTCCTCTCAAATTGGAAATGAGAGTTCGAAGTCCAACATGCTGCAACTCACAATGTTTCTGGTGTATTAATAGACGAATTATTTCATGGTTACCCGGCAAAAATACTAGACACTTAAAATTCTCTTCTTCATCTCTAAGTATGAGCTTAGTTTTAACTTTAAGAATGTCGGAATCGTCTTTGAAAGTTTGCATGTTGAATCCTTTCATCTTGCTCCCTGCAAAACTTTCCTTTTGAATTAGCTTTAGCAAACAGTTTTTGGCTGATTGGACTTCCTCATAGGTTAGTTCGGTTTCCTTACATTTTTTCTTTAACACGGCAGTTTTTAATAAAACGTAATACTCAAGCCAGCATTCTTAAAATCTTTGTATATTTCGAGAAATAAAGTAAATTGTCAGTAAAGTTAACTGATTCATGCTCCACATTACCGACTATTGTTTTCCTTTTCTCTGATTCAACTAAATTTTCATCAATAATTTGTTTTTCATTCAAAGGCCATAATTCTTGTGACTTTGATAAACATTCTGGACCTTCCCACCACTTGCTATTCAATAAAATCTTTGCATCACAACCTCTTGAAGGAAGGTCTGCTGGATTCATATGACCTGGAACGAAATGCCAGTTATCAGAATTGGTATATTTTCTTATTTCAGTTATCCTATTTCTTACAAATGTATTCCAAGAACTATTGCGTTTATTCCAAGTTAAGACAACAGTCGAGTCAGTCCAAAAGTATATTTCATTAAATTTTACCTCAAGTCCATCTGTCACCTGACGATATAATCGAGATAATATGAGAGCTCCCAACAGTTCTAATCGAGGAATTGTAATTTCCTTTGTTGGTGACACTCTTGATTTACTTGCTACTAATTGAACTGAAACTTTCCCGTTATATTCAGCAAGTAAAAAAATACATGCTGCATAAGAGACTTGACTGGCGTCACTGAAACAGTGAAGACTTATCTGACAATCTTTAAAAGTATTTGAAATGAGTCTTCTTACGATTTTGAAATCTTTCGGCAGATTTACATGTTTGTAACAGGATAAAAATTCATTACATATATCTGGTGGAAGCACATCATCCCAATTAATTTTTCTTTTCCGTGTTTTTTGTAGAATGATCTTTGGAATTAGAGTAGTTGGACTCGTAAATCCTATTGGGTCGTAAATTCGTTGAGCAATAGATAATAATGTTCGTTTAGTTATATTTTCTTCTGAAATTTTAATAGCACTGTTAGTAGAAAGTTCATCGTTTTCAGTATCCCAGGAAAGTCCTAGTATTGGAATATATCTCTTTTTTGTTTCTTCTACAATTTTTTCAGAAGTAACCCTACCTCGTAAATCAAATTTGGCTGCAGACAACAGTTCTTTAGCTTCAGAAATGAATTTGGCTGCCTCTTCTCTAGTTTCTAAACTAGTTATGCAATTATCTACATAAAAATATTTTTGAAGTTGACGAGTTGTTTCCTTCCTTCCATTTGAAACATTCTCTAGATGATGAGCTATCGTTGCCTGAAGTAAAAATGGACTAGGAGAAGCACCAAATACCACTCGACAATGTCTCAGGGTGATCAATTCATTTCTTCTTAAAAAATCTTTACACTATAAAAACTTAAAGTAGTCTCTATCCTTTGGGTTCAGGCTGATTTGCAAAAAGGCCTTTTTAATATCTGATATTCCAATAGCATTTTTGCGAAATTGTATTATCAATTTTGGTATTAATTCTAATAAATTTGGACCCCTTTCTAAGCAATAATTCAAGCAATTTCCTTTAGAGTCTTTTGCTGAGGCATAGAAAACTGGATGAATCTTTGTAGTTGTATCACCAGTCTTTATTACAGTATGATGAGGTAAATAGTGTCCTTTATTCTTATATTCATCTACAATTTCCATAATTCCCTCTCAAATCTACTCATTAAACACTTAATCATATTCACTTAAATGTCCTGATCGAATAAGATTTTTTGTAGTTGACATCAAACGTTTAGTGGCTAATTCTTTGTTGCTTTCTAACTCTGGATATCCACTTTTCCACGGCAAACATACTTCATATCTCTTGTCTTCATTTCTCTTGATAGTTTTAAGGAAAAATTCAACTGTTTCTTCATCGGCTACTTGCCTTGTTTTAATTTCTATAGGTCTCGTATACCGATGGCATCTAGGCTCCATAATTGCGTCAAATCTAAATTAGCAACATAAGTAATATTCTCCCAAGATTTTGACTGTTTCATTTGTTTACCTTGAAGTGTCCATCCGAGTTTTGTTTTTATGGCGACTAAATTTTTATCAATGTGTTCAATTGATCCCGTCAGCAATACACCAAGGTAATCTGCTCCTATTAATAAATCTATTTCAGGAGTGTCTTCCCCTGTATCACTTAATTGTATATTTTTTCTCTTCAAAATGGAGAAAATTTCAGGATTACTTACACGAGGAATAGCACCTCATATTTTCTTTTCATCTAAAACGGAAATGTTGTACCTGAAATTTGAACACAAGCTTTGCAATGTAATGTTATACACATTATGGGACTTTTGTTTAGTTTCATTGGCCCCCAAAAGTCCACGACTTAACATTTCTTGATCTACTGGTTCCAGTCTTAGTTTATCCACAATATAATTTTTTATGAAAGATCTTTGAGCACCGGTATCGAATAATCCTCGGATAATTAAAGATCTGTCTTTATTGATGATTTTTACCAATACCGTTAACAATAATGTAGATGAATTCCTTGGTGACAAGAGAATCTTGGTATCTAATTCAGGTGATGGATTTTGTTTTGTTTGATTTATATTTGGACACATGATGTTTTTTCTTGCATATAATGCACTTCAAATAGGCCCTGCAAATCTTTGAATTATGGCCTGGTTTCAAACAAATAAAGCACGCACCTTTCTTCTTTAATATTTCTTTTTTCTCTTCCAGTGACATATCAGGAGTTTTAAAGCATTCTGTTGTATTATGAAATGACTTATTACAAAATATGCATTGCTTGTCATTTTTTTTTCAGCTCTTTTCTTTTCACTAGATACAATGCAAACTGCCGTAGGAATTTTATCTTTCGATTTAATTTTTTGAAAGTCTTGATCCGCCACAAAACCGGATCGAGCAAGTTGTAATCTTTCATCACTCTCGACTTTCGATCGAAGAAATTCTAACAAGTTTCCCAAAATATTCGGTTTGACTTTATTTTCAGCTCTGCTACGTGTGGACTTCAAATTAAATCCCTACCATTTCGTTTCGTTGGATCTAATAACATTTCCACTCTTTTATCACCTTTTAGCATCGAGCAAAATTATCCACAAAATTCCTCTTAACTATTTGGTATTATGTTTATAAAGACGTTTGTCATTTCGTTCCAATTAAAAGCTAATTAATATGATTATAACTTTAGTAATTTTGCAATTATAGAAGCAGAAAGCAACACAATTTTTTTACTATAACAAACTCAAAAACTTCGTGTTTTTTTTTTTTTTTTTTTTTTTTTTGTAAATCTTAAAAAGTATTGCGGTTTTTTTTTTGGTTTATTCTCAGATATAGAAAATTTTTATGAACTGTTTATTCATTCATTATCATTATTTTAAAGGTTTTTTTTTAAATCTGGGTGTGTGTTGTACAATTTGATTTTATAGTTTATTACAAGCTGATTAAGTTATTTAATATAAAAGTAATCTTGAAGTCCGAACTCAGTTTCATAACTGGCTGCTACAATTCCCTTTCCCCGCTTCCTTCAATCTGATATTTTCTTCCCTGATTTCGCGAATTTTTAAAATTAATCACCGTAATACAAAATTATCTAATCACTTCCTCCAATTAAAAAATTATTAAAAAGAGAATAATTCCTAGGTTTTTACAATTTTATTAACAAAAATCTGACATTATGCTCGTCATCCTTATAGCTTTCACTTTGGGTACTTGAAGAAAAGTTGTAAAACTTGGAGTGTGCTTTTTATCTTTTGTTCCAATACCGAGTTACGGAAATTCCACCATCACTCTTTGCTCTTATCGTTGTAGAAAAGATGATTTTACGCCAATGATTCAGCTCGACAAAATAGTCAGTAAAAGATTTTACGGAATATTTGGGGAAATTGGAGAGTGAAGGTTTCGTTTTTCTTGCGGAAAATTGCCAATGTTATATTCCTTTTCGTGCATTGCTACTTTTACAAATGATGAAGCAATAAGTAACCTTTCAATTTCTAGATTCTATCATAGTCCTCAACTCATTAAAATAGGCTGATGGTTTTCATATATTTCATTTCGTTCTCTTTCTCCCTATTTTGAAAATTTATTTTTTTCTTTAAATTTTAATTTAAGTATTTATTCATTTATTACTGTCCCTATCATTCTCCCCTTTATATAAATGAAAAAACTTTCTTTACTTTCAAACAGAAAAATCCTTTATTTGAAAATCGGAGAGTGGGGAGCTAGGTTTTAATTAACGATAAGAAATTCTAAAACGTTCATTGCAATTTCTTCGAATTATGTATATACTTGGAGAAACAGTTTCTCCAAGTTCGCTGTTCTTATCGATAAAATTAGATAACAAGTTTGCATAACGGGTGTCAGGTATTTCTTAATGAAAAATGCTATAAAATATTCTTTTGGGCTCACTGATACCTTTACACAAATCAAGTAAATGAATTTTTGGTATTCATTTGATAAATTAAAAAAAAAACATGTATAATCTTGATTATTTTTTTTCTTACCACCTTCTTGATTATTTTGCTTTTACCCACAAAAAAGCAAACTGGAATGGAAATTTGTTTCAAAAATGAAATGTATACAAATTAAAATCAAGAAATTTGATTGGCTTCAAAATAAAATTATAAAATTTTCTTGTGATTTGTATTACATATTTATATAGAAACCGACTTATTATTTTTTTGCATGATAGTGCATCCAAAATATTTTCTTGTAAATTTATAACTTAAAAATCCATTCTTTGAAATCTATACTTGAAATTTCAAATATATTCTTGGTAATGATCAGTTTTGCTAGAGTTCACAAGTTTTAAGGTTCTATTCATTATAAGGAACCATTCTCATTTACGTTAAATCCTCACGGAAAAAAAAATGCTAAAACTATCTCTTCTATTCACTAAAGAGGACTAAATCTTTCAAGGATAACTTAGCTCACCAAAACAGTAATTTTATAATTTCAATTTTATGACACTTGCATCTCTAACTTGTGCAATTTGTAATCAGTTCTATTCAAACCTTAGATTATATTAGGGGACAAAATTGCTTACCTTATCCATATGCGCACTTGTATATGCTTTTAGATTGGTGATGGATTTTTGAAATTAATGAATGACTTTTTATGAAATTAATCATCAAACATGGCCACGCATACTGAAAAATCTGTTAAACGTCTTTTAGCTGGTGTGGCTAAAAGTTAGAAGAGGAATTGCTGGTTAAGGTTTCGTTCTCGCCATCTGAACACAGGTTAAAATTACGATGTTTATTTCAAAATAACCCTTGTTTAAACCGGTTAAAAAATACCAGTAGGAGGTTAAAGAATAGATATTTAATAATTGATGTGTTATATATTAATTACCATCCTATCAGATGTAATTGATTTTAAGCGTAAAATTATTAATTGAAAACTTTTAATTTACCTTTGTTGCATGAGATAATGAGCAGTTTTTTATATAATTATGCAGATTTATTAGTAAAAAATAATTCCAGATAACAAACTGCATCACTTTGGATAAAGAGCGATATTATGTTCACAAAAATTGAACTGCTGCTGCTGTTTGTGTTGTTTATTGGCACAAAAAAGATAATTAATCACACTGCACCAAGCAAAAGGTAATATCAAAGAGCAGACTCTTTTCAAAAGAGCGCTCTTTTTTTAAGCAGAAGAATTAAGATAAAAGCAGAAGAATTAAGATAAAAACTCTCAAACATAATGACACAAAGAAAATAACAACGCGCATGAATATAAAATGCAAGCATCTAGAAGCAACAAATTGATCCTAAAAAACAACGATGCAATGTCGCTTCGAAATGTTTAACACAAACACAAATTAAAAGGTTCTAAATGTAAGTATACAAGTGAATATCTTTTTAGAAGTTAAAAATATTAGGGTGGCATTTCTCACCCACCAAGATTTGCAAATTTAATGACAATGAATAAAAAAGTGGAGATGGTGAAGATTAAAATATGACGAACAGTAAGATCAGTTTGACAGTAGTTATATAAAAGAACATCTTCGCCAAAAATTAGATGTCTTGTAAGAAACGTGTATATCCTGTACGAAGGCGAGTCAATTTGACATTAACCTCACGTGTTGAAGAGCGGGCCATAAATCTATAGTAAATTTGACAGTGGCCTACAAATCCCCCTTTTTTTTTTATCTAGTATAATAAATGGCCTTCTAATTTCACTGAATAGAAGTCCTTGGTTCAGAAGCGACAATGCAGATTTTACAGATCGACTGGAAAAGTGTGAAACTCTCCTGAGCAGAATGGTACGCAATATTCAGTCGTCATAAAATAAATGAAAGGGCGAAAGTGCATACGATACACCCATAGATAAAGCGTGAAAGAATGACTTTTTCATAAATACGGAGAAGTGAGATTCAATCGGTACCCAAAGATGCTTTGATAATATTTTCAAGATATTTAAGGTTACTGACATCAAGCAGAGTATTAAATGAAATACGCGAAAAAGTTATTTGAATTACTTCATTGATGGTTTAAGTCTTAGATTTTGGGCAAACAACTCACGTAAAAAAAAAAAAATCTATAATTTAAAATAATTTTCTCACTTTATTAGTAATATATACACTGGTGTGCAAAACTTAAGCAACAGGTATGTTTTTTGCCATAACTTCACGAGAAATCATCTGAGATACATGAAATTCAGAAATGAGATACAGCATTTTGTTCCGAAAGAATGACGAAAGCATAGTTGCGCAGAAATGAATACAATGCATACAGTATGGAATCAAACAAAAAAAAGGCTTTATTGAACTCATAGTATCGTTACACATGATTGTCTGTCCAAGAGGAAGAACAGCAAGAAGATGTTCCTCAGTATGGGATATGCCCTCCCCTTACTGCAATGGTTGCTTCGCACCGTCTCCCCATACTCAGCACCAGATTGTCCAACAGTTCTTGTGGTAAGAGTGCCCATTCCTCAATCAGCATCTGTTTAAGTTGTCGGGTGTTCCCAGGAGGATGTAATCGTGCCGGAAGGCGTCTCCCCAAAGCATCCCACACATGTTCTATCGGATTTAAATCAGGGGAGCACGCCGGCCAATCCATTCGAGTGATATCTTCACTTACCAGGAGCTCCTCAACAGCATGAGTCCTGTGCGGCCGTGCATTGTCACCCATAAAAACGAAGTCTGATCCAATGGTACCTCGGAACAGACGCACATGGGGAAGGATCACCTCCTGACAATAGCGATCTCCAGTTACAGAACCTCTGTCGAAAACGTGGAGCTCAGTCCGCCCGTTCATCATAATGCCTCCCCAGACGACAACTCCAGGACCACCGAAACGGTCTCTTTCCGTGATCCCATACTAAGGAACATCTGCTTGCTGTTCTTCCTCTTGGACAGACAATCATGTGTAACGATACTATGAGTTCAATAAAGCCTTTTTTTTTGTTTGATTCCATACTGTATGTATTGTATTCATTTCTGCGCAACTATGCTTTCGTCATTCTTTCGGAACAAAATGCTGTATCTCATTTCTGAATTTCATGTATCTCAGATGATTTCTCGTGAAGTTATGGCAAAAAACATACCTGTTGCTTAAGTTTTGCACACCAGTGTATATATATATATATATATATATATATATATATATTACTAATGCAATCGTAAAAACTGCCTTCCTTGATTTATGTCTTAGTGAAATAAAAAGTTACAACGAAATAATAGTAATTTTCTTTTGTTCTAAACTGAAAATTACAAATATAAGTTTTTTTGTTAGAATTCTAATAAAATAAAATTAATAAACTTGATCAAATAAAATATTTATAGATTTAGGTAAAATAGAGAGCTGTTATTTTCTTTAATAGTAGAAAGTTCTTCGTACACAAGTTTAGATATACTAACAAGTGGAAAATCAGTCTAGAAATTTTTATGAAATTTTTATCTGTATAGAAAGAAGTACAATAAGCAGCATGGGCAAAGAATTATTAGGGGATAGCTTTATTTACCGATACTGTAGATCATTACAATATCTTATTTACAATATTTTACACTCTGTTTCACCTAATATTTCTTCATTAGGATTTGACGAAACGAATATTTATACAAAATGTCCAAAGGATATTCTTTTTCTTTAAAGGGCAAAACAAACCTTTGTCAATTCTCCTTTCCATGACTGTCCAAACACTAATTTTCAGTAAATAAATGATTTTGCGGGTTTTTTCATGATGATAAGAACTTCAGTTTTTCACGTGGTTGCAGCAAAAATTCGTCATCTCGAATTCGGTAGAAAAGAGATGAGAGAAAGACTAACAATTTTAATTTGATTTTTGTTATCTTTAAGATAAAAATTAAAGTTAGTCGTAATCTTAAAGATAAAAATTAAAGTTAGTCGTAATAACGACCTTCTTTGTAATAAAATAAAAGCTATTTCGGAATGACCCTCATATTAAAGATGATAAATCGGAGGCAGAATTCTGATTAGGCAATTGTATAGGGCTGCTTAGCTGAAATGGACGTAGACAGGTCGATTAAAAAAATAAATTATTAGTTTAGTTACCAAATAAATAAATAAAAATATTAGGATAATATTACCACTTTTCTGTTTCAATACTTATTTACAAACACTTAGAGTCTGCTTGGGTGAAATTGTGTGCAGACATAGATTACAGACAGCCAAAACTCTTTATAAATAAAAACAAATGAATTTTCTCAAAAGCATCAAAATAAAAATTTGAACTAAAATTAATCATTAATATGTTGATTAAATTAAAAACGTGAAGCTTAATTAATTACTTTATTAAAACAGCCTAATAATGTTCACTGCCTAGAACGCAAAATGCGTACATATGCCACTATAGGGAATGCAAAAGATTTAGAAACGCTTTATATCTTAAGATTAAAATTTATATTATAGATTTCATTCAAATATTTGCATTCCTGTATCTGTCAGATGTGGAAGATCATAGTTGTAGAAATATTCAGAAATGTATCTGCAAATGTCTTCCTCAATATCTTTTATGTATCTTTCTCAATATCCCAAATGTCTTTCTCAATATCTTTTTCAGATCTTTACTGCTACCAGTTTATTTCACCATTTTAGAAAATCTACATAAGTATCAAATTTTATTATTACTATTTTTTCATTTTCAAGCTATTTGAGTTCGAATATCGGTTAGCTGGAATGGAAACAAAAATGTACGAAATAATTCTTGCTTGAAAGCAGTTTTTATTGCATTTATACATAAATAATTTTCTTAATACAAAAATGTTTTGTTTATTTAACTCGTTAAGTCGACAACCATTCTCTAGAATCACATATCCTTCTCATTCATCCATTTGATTTCGATAAATATGTCACTGTACTTCTTTCAGGATAAAATTTATGCATTTTTAATATGAAGTGATTAAACTATTTGAAATGGTTTAAAATCTAGTAAGCAGCTTGCTTCCAAAAAAAGGTATTTGTTATTCATCAAGTAGTATGCTCATTTATTGTGATAAGAGTATGCTATAGCATACACAATCGATTCTATGGCTGACAATTATGGTTTATTTATTCAATTCTAATACAGTTTTATAAACAAAATTGATTATTATGTAAAACGCATTAAAACAGACGTTTTTGGTTCAAAATTATTTTTTACCTCTAGCCGATTTTGCGAAAGAGACATACTAATTAAATAATACTAGAAGTTGTAAAATAACACAAGCGTAATTGAGAAATTTTTCCTTAAAAAATAAACAAGCATCACCATTTAGAATTTTATCCTTAAAATACCGAAAAAATTGTCACATTTGTAGAGAAAGATAAGAGGTTCATGGTTTAAATTGAATTTTCATCTTATTTTATTCATGAGCACCAAAATATCTGGAACTTATGAAATATCATTAAGTCAACAATTAATTAAAGATAAATATCCAGCGTTTTTACAATTTCATGAATTATGTTACCAAACAACAGTATTAGAATTTTGTTCCCATGCAGGATGTTTCATATTTTGCTCTTTTTAAAAAAAATTGGATTATAATTAAACAGCAGCTAAAAATTACCCCTGCCATGCTATGCTCAAAAATTTAGGGGATTCTAATTATTTCCAAGTATAAATGAATTATGTCATTTCTCGCAAAGCAAATGAAAAGTATCAAATCATCGACAGATGAGAGCAGGTATTATTTAGACAGTGCATACGCACGGCTCGTGATTACAGCCATTCAAAATTTCTCGTTGGGTGGAAGGTAAAGTCGTGGTTACTGTAAACGGAGGTTCGCAGATCCGTCCTGGTATTAAATAACCTGTCAAAGCATCACATTTCGGCACTTCAATAATTGATTTATCACCCTAATCTTGTCCCATGGAACATTTCCCTCACATGAAAAATTTGCCTAAGAGGCAAAGATCTCAAATTTCGAAGAAATGCGGCTACGATGATAGTGGTAGAAGCGGTGGTATGATCCTTGTAATATACAGAACCAAATAAAGTAGTTCGCTCTACATTCCTTCTAAATGAAACAAATTAAGGAACTTTTTGAATGTAATAATCATAATAGCCAAATATATACTGGGAAACGAGGGTACCTACTGAATTAATGGGTCTAAATGTTAGAATTCTTAATGTAGTATATTAAACAATAATAAATTTCTTTATATATATATCTGAGATGTAAACTTAAATGATATTAGGGCCCAAGGATAAATGAAAAGCAATCAAGTAGGTTTTTAATGCACTCACGCTTTTTTTTTTTCAGAAGTAGAATAACAAAACGTTATTAGCAACTTTGTCACTTTTTCACAAGGATGAATGAAGCTGAAAGAAAAAAGGAATGAATTTTTAAACCAAGTATTTTATTTAAAAAAAATTATACACTCTTGATGATCGTTTGGAAAATTTTAACCTCATTTCCATCAAAAAGTTATAATTTCTTTCAAGCAACACTTAGAAATTTATTTAAAAAAATGCACAAATTAGAAATTGGTAACTGTGTTGGAGATCTCAATAACATTTGCATCCCTCAGGAAGTTATTATTTCTTTCTATCAATCTCTGAGTTTCACTTTTGTACGCCTCTGCTTGTTCCGCCGTTTCTCCTTCACCTTCCCAAACGCCTGTTTCAGTTTTCATGTTTTTCATTCTCTCCTATAAATAAATTTCAAACATCAATACAAATATTCACAAGGAAAATATTAATAAAATAAATGCAAGACATTCTAAAAACACACTTAAAAATAAATAAGAAAAATGTTAGACAAACTGAAGAAAAGAGTCAAAATAAGCATTTTCTACAAAACTGATTTTACTCTGCTGTCCGTTCCAACGGCGATTTCTGGTCAAATGTTGAGTAATTGAATACAAAACAGAGGACCATTAACACATTGCAACTATTCTACATCTTGATACCTGCTATCTCTAGCCACCAAATGAACAATTAGCCATCAATCTCTAGGTTAAAAGCCGGCCTGAATATAAAGAGCACTGTCAGCTCCTAGGGACAAACGATGCGCTTAACACTTTTATATTTTCTTAGACTATTAAGAGTTACAGAAGAGAAATCAAGATAGAAAATGCAAACAATTATTGGTTACATATATACATTCTTTCCAAAGTTTATAGATTCTAGTAAAATATATATTTTTACAAACAGAAAAGCATATGAACACCAATTTCAAGTATGATTATTCAAACCATATGCGACTTTAATTCAACGAAATATTTAGAAAAATAACTATCTGTATTTCAATTATATAACAAAATGGAAATATTAGGTGTCCCAAAAGTTTATAGAATCTATGACATTTCAACAAAAGATTCTTAATACAATGCCTTTAATAGTTTAAAATCTTTCCATTTTTCAGTATGATATCACAGACACTTTTTTCCATCGTCAAAGTTAAGGTATTTATACATATGGTTCCAAATTGTATCATGCAATTTTAATGGGCGTATTCTTGGCCTTCACTGAATAAAATTCCCCTCCATTCTCAAATATTTTCCGAGACATAATGCCACACACATTTCCAGTTAGGTTTGACTCAGGGCTCATCGGCAGCCACTCAAGAACAGTAACATTTTTCGAGGTTAAATAATTTTTCTTAGCATTGGAGGTCATTATCATGCTGATATTTCCAATTTCCCACTATATTTTCTGCAAACGGCATAAGATGATTTTCTGGTATTTCTATGTATTTAGGAGTATTCTGTAGGCAATCTAAAATGGCCAAATCTTGACCGTTGAAACTGAAAGCCGCCTCCATAACACAGATTCACCATCACTTTACTTATTGAAAAAATTTATAATTTCTTACTAATGTGAAGTTTTGAGAGAAGTAATCTGCGAACCATTTTTGCGAGGATCATATAACCAGATTCTATAATTTATGTTTATAACCAGTATTAGAATTCGCATTCAGCAAAAATCTTCTAGAAATTGGGTGAGTAGTTGGAAATCCATCATATAGTCTTGTCCTGGATTTATCAGCAAAAATTTATTTCATTCTTTGGAAAATTTCTTGAAAGGCAGAGATTTTAATGACACTGATGATGATAACATCCAATCCCATTTAATTAAGTACTGGCAATAAATCCCAGAAGTTTTATGAACATGGAAATATGATGCTATCCGAAGGATGGCAAAAAGACAAACAAAAAAGTAGATGTTATTGAATAAAGTTATTTTTTCTATGAAAAAAATAATTTTATTTAGTAACATAAACATCTACTTTTAAAAATTCATAATTACTCAGTTTCTAGTAGTATTCCATATATACTATAGATTAAAATATGTCTTATATGCAGTCATGAACAACCAAGGAAAAACACATAGTCTGAGTAACAGGAATCTTGCAACTAAGACTATTTTTTAATTTATAATCATTAATGCCAGAATATATTAACAAAAAATCACCACTGTAACAAAAAGGGAGTTTTCTTATTATTCATTTATGACGAGAAAATGCTGCGTTAGCAATTCTTTGATTTCGATGAAATTATTTGGAATTACAAGCCAACTCTCTCTTTTAAGAAAGAATGACAAAAAAAACAATGAATATAGAACTGAAAAGGAAAATTAGATGATTATTCTTTGTCTAAAGAAATGCCTTCACCACTTTAAATCCTAGATTAATATATTTAAGACTTACACTTTATTTAAAAAAAAAAAAAAAAAAAAAAAAAAAAACTCTGAACATTCATTTAATTGAAATTAAATTTGTGTAAATGCAAAACAATTAATAAATGAAAGAGAAACGAAAAAAAAACAAAACATACCTCATCTTGTTTCATAAAGAGTTCAAACATTTTATTATAGACAGTTTTATCTTTGCTTTTTTGCTTTTTAATTTTTTCTTGACAGATGAAAGTGGCATGAATTGCAGCTTTATTTTCAGGATATAAAAGCTGCAATTTTTTGAAATCTTCTAAAGCTTCTTCACAATCATTGAAGAACATTTTGGCCTAAAAGAATAATTTATATACACATACATACATATAACAAATTATAGCGCTTTACCAACAAGTTCATATTTAATAAAAATACTACCAGCAAATCAAACAGCTAATTTTGTCCTAGGATTAAATGAGCGAAAAAAGAAATCTTGCTTTTGCAGTTCAGTCACTTGTGTAGTTTGTAAAAGTCTTCGTATCAATGAAAATAAATTATTGATTGATATTTTTACTAACATATTTCAAAGCAATAAAGCAACAGGGTTAAAAAATTAAAGACGTAGAGTAGAAATTAGCACATGAGCGAAACCAGTAGGTAGAAAGAATCGAATGACAAATCAGGAGATCAACTAGGATTAGATACGGCAGGGTATACATATATACCGAAAGATGCCCTACGGCTGTCATTGTAGTTCAGTGGAAGATATTGCAATGTGTACATTGAATTGAACAATGCCGAGTTACCATCTCAATGCGATATGTCCAATAAACAATTCTATACACGACATCTAGTTGACTTTATCCAAGATCGAATATTTGGGAAGATGAAATATTATCAAAATGTAACCAAGAAGTTCGGAATTACTCATAGTATTATGCAATGACTTTGGCGAGATTTCAAATGACAGAGACAATTACCCGAGTGTTTAGTAGTACTCCATCTCGAGCAAGCCTAGCAGCGTTATGGCAATTTAATCTTGTCTTAAAATAAAGAATGTAGAGATGACAGACAAAGGGTGATATCGCAAGACACTGCAACGAACTACTGGATGCATCATTGCACTTTGTACCGGCCAGGAAGTTATACAAAGATAGTCTATTTGTAAATGCCATGCATGGTGTGTGCCATTAACAAGCATTTAGTGGAGACGACATTTTCTGTGATGGCAGGAACACAAGAGCTGGGCAGACTAACAATGGTGCTCTTTAGAAGTAAGTGGGTTGGTGCTCCTGAGAGAGCTGATTTCTCTGATTAGCAGTTCTGGACATATATACGTCTGGGGAGAGCGGAGAAATTGCAATCACCCCTCTAACACTGAAAGGGACATGTCAGGAAATGGCAAAGTACTCGCTGAGAGAGGTAATTTGTTTTGTAGAAGTACTAAATTCCTTATTTTCCAAGGAAGTTTAATCACAATGCACCCATTAAAATATCAAAATTCTACCTGAACGTTTGCATTTATTTAAATTTCGATGTTCAGATCATGACCGGTTCGATTTAAAGTGAGGCCTGGTGCAAACTTGATTCCCCGGGGTATGAAAAAAATGTTACTAAAATATTTATTGCCTTTTACTGTTTATTACATTGCACAGATTGATATATTAATGACTTTTAGGAATAAAATTCAGTCGAATTGTCACGAAATTATCAAAATGAGGGAAAAAACACACAACAGCAATTTTTTTTTGCTTTAATGAATTTGCCGTCCAAAAAAGGTCTGTTTGCAAGAGGATATCGGATCGGATAAGGGGGTGAAAAAGTTGTAACATGGTGTTTTGCGCTTAAACAAAAGGTTATTAATCTGAGAGAAAATGTTTAAATAAGAAAGTTATAATTTTTAAAAACACAATAGATAATAAAGATGCGTTGTATAAGTATATACAATGCGGCTTAGAGCATTAAGTTAGCTTAAACAGGGTAAAAGAAAAATTCAACACAATTTTATATATATAGTTAGTAAATATTTATCAGTATGAACGCGTGTTTTTTGTAATTCCACTTCAGTATGTCTTACACAGAAGGAAATTCCAGACAAAAACTTCAAATAGATATGTTTATTATTTTTAAACCACAACTTTTTCTACAAACACTTGGCAGTACTTTTCTATTTGTCCGAATTCAAGTTTTTTTTTTTTTAAAGTCCCATTTTATGATTTCAGGTGGTATTATAACGGTCAATTTTCAAAAATGTGGAGTTGGGGTGAGAACTAAAAGAATTGCAAAAAAAAATTTATGGCGAATAAATCTTAAAAATCATTTAATGATAGTTTATGCAAGCATAATGGTTATTGGTAAATGAATTCAGAATTAATAATTGAAACAAAACGTTAATTTTAACTTAAATTTTCGCAAATTTAATTAAAAATCTACCATTTTAATATCATATGAAATCGTTGAACAACATTTTAAGAATAGAAGTTTCTTTCAGTCCATGGACTCGGGTACAAGTAAATACTTATAGGCATTTTTCCGATTACTTTTAACCCCAACAAGGTTAAATCTTAAAAAAAAAAAAAAAAAAAATGCAACTATTGATTTGAAATTTTTATCAGGTATTTTTTTCTGTATAGCACATATTTAACTAGAAAAATTTTGCTAAAATTGAAATTTTTAAAAATATTTTTCGTAATTTATGCTTTTTAAAATTTAACCTTAAACTAATTAAGCTATCTCAACACCCAACAGCTCATTCTATAAGCCGTTTTAACACCTGTAACTTTTTAAATTATTCTCCTCTCATCTTAACAGACTTTTATTGAAATAAAAAAAATGAATTTGTAGCAGCTTTTCGATCCGCTATCTCCGTTATTCGGTCCGATATTCGGGAGCAAATGGAATGAGTAACTCGGCAATAAAAGCCAATAAAATAGCTATTATATATTTTTACTGTATGAAAGTACAATTCGACTGGATAATATATTAAAAGGATAAATATTTTATTTTATAAAGTTAACATTACAATCATACTAAAGAACGTTAATAAATATAATAAGAAAAACATTGCTCATAAATTGTAAAATACAATTTGGTATGCGGTAGAATATGCACCACAATATGTGATTTTAGTTTCGTTTTCTGAATTGTTCTGTGGCTATTTCGCCAATAATGTTATTATAATTTAGTTTTTTTTTACTATTTCTGATTCATCGCATAAAATGGCAATAAAGGTAAATTGTTCTTAAAGAATGCTAGATCCCAAAGAATCTTTTTTATTGTTAATCATGAAATAGTTTCGGTCATGAAAAATATCTTTCTACAGATATGATATTGATTGGTGAAGTCAATATTGGTTTCAAAACAGGAATAAATCCTGTACATAATTTAAATAAGTTACTTTTAAATTAATATCGTAATATTGTGATCCTGGAAGGCAACACTCGATAACAAATTTTGGTATCATGATGTTAATCTAGAAAATTAATATTATTCTGTAAAGTAGTATTAAATAAACCTTCTGAAAAAAAGGGCCTTGTGCATCCGTATCAGTCTTACTTCCCCTTGGATTAGCTCTGGCTCAGACCCTGTTCATCCATGAGAACACAACAACTTATTCTACACAGGCAATTACAGAGTGAATGGAGTTGTCTGCAAAGTACTCAAACTTAAATCCAACTGAACATGTGTGCTAAAGGAGGAATTATGCTAAAGGAGGAATCGGCAGTGTCACCTCAACTGCTCAAAGGCAATCTCATACTCAACATGGTCAAATGACGTAAATCCCGCAAGGCAGGTAGGATTATCATATCATGTATTAATTCTTTTTTGCTAATAGTCAATTATATGAACGATTCTATCTTTTGACCGATTACACATGAAACTTTCTTTTCAATAAATTTCTCTTTACTGCTTCCTTTTTTTTTCCGTTAGAAAATTTTGTTCATTTCACCCCTATTCAAATGTTTTGAGAATGTTACCAGACGATTTCAAATAATTCCGTGCCACATTATATTAGAAAAACCACTTTTTCTTCAATTTTTGTGCACCTGCTTCATTGCATATATTAAAAATTCGAATATAAACAATTTCGAATTGCAGTAATTCAGTTTTAAAATTTAATAAGCATACATATGTTAAAACAGGAAGACTGTTTAAAAATCCAGCTTTAAGGGGGGGGGATGCCATTTATTTTATACCATATTCAATTTAAAAAAATTAAGAGGCAAGCTGAAAGGAAAGGACTCTTTTGTAAATAAGAAATCACGCATTAGCGAATGAAGAAAAGAATACAAATTACAAATAAATGCTAATAATCGTAAGAAAAATGGAAAATTTAAGATTCTACATCAAATAGCTTTTAGAAAACAACATTTAACAGCAAAAAGTATATGCAATAGTATAATCACAAGATCGGTTCTCAGAGGAGCATAGTTAACTTACATTTGTAAACTTTTTAATTGGATAAATACATTATTTTTGTCTTTTTTCGAAATTGTAATGACTTTTATTAATTAAATATATATAGAAAAGTATTAAATCTATATAGAATGGAGTTTAAAAATTAAATTAAATGATATTTAAAAATTTAATGTTATTTAAAAGTACACAACTAGGTTCTTAAAAGAAAGAAATATGATACTGTCATTTATCTATCAATTAAAACTTTTAAAGTTTGGAATCATATCTACTTTGCATTTTTGAATAGGAATAATTTTTTTAAATAGAAATCATCCTGGCATTTCAGCATCTTAAGAACGATCTAATATAAAAAAAAATATTCAGAACAAGAAAGAAAAATGACAATTAAATGACAAAGCTATATTCTAAAATTGCATTAGCTTCAAGTATTTTTCTACAAATAATGTATTGACATAATGTAATAAATACAAATGTCAAAAGATTTTTATTTCTTCTTAAAATATTAAATTATATAATTTCAATTAGAAAAATCTCCCTCTCCCCGCTAAAAAAATAGAGAAAAAATCAAGATTTCAAGCTTGATTAATAGATATAATACAACTAATATTGAAATATATAAAAACGATAATAATTTCTACATTTTTTAATATAATAATTTTAAATTATTAGTATGTAATCTTTTATATTATATATATATATATATATATATAATATTACCTGACCCCTTCTATAGAGAGCCTTTTCATTTTCAGGATCCATTTCAAGTGCTTTATCGCAAAATTTAATGGTATCTACATAATTTTCCATTTTTAGAAGACAAAGAGAAATATTCAAATATGCAGAAAGTAATAGATCTTTACGATCTTTTTGAGATTCAGGTGGTACACCAGGTTCTTTTTCTAAACATGCAAGAATCCATCTAAATTGCCTCAAAGCTGCTTTACATTTTCCAGCCTAGAAATTATAAGATATTATTGTAAGTGTATTTTTCAAAACAAGAAATGGAAACACTGACAAATTCAATATTAATTGGATGGAAATAATTAAGTTATACAAGAAAATATTTCAAAAATAATTTCATAAAGACGACAAAATGTTAAAAAGATCGGTTTACTGTTGGTGGAAAACTTTTAATTAGAATTCATTAGTTCTTCATTACAAGCTGAAATAGTTAAATATAAAAAAATCTTGTCAAGTTTATATATTAATGAAGAATTTAATGTTTCATTTTATCAAATGCTTAAATTGTTGATTGTTGTCAAAGAAATCTTAAAATATTCTTCACAATTAAAAGCAATTCAAAATGGCAATAGAGTAAAAGAAATAAACTATGTTTCAGAGATGATATTTTCTTTACAACTATTCTTAAAATCTAGAAGAAATGTCGAATTTTGGAGGACACTCAATAAGAAAAATATGAATTATATATAATCTAACTGCCTATTTTAATATTTTTCTGTCATTTTACACATCGTTTGATAGTTTCAAAAAAGCATTTATGAAAGATCATTCTCAAGCAAAAATGAAAATTAACTGAAGAAAGACCAATCTTAAACAAATTAAATGTAGTTCATTTTTGAAGAGGTCTGTTACAAAATAGGTAAATGCATTATATTTGGATCAGAAATATCATAGAAAGTGGACATTAAACAACCACCCTCTCAACATTTTGATAAATTCATTGTAAATGGTGTGCAAAAAAATGTTTTTTCGTAAATTATACTTTTAAATTCAATTTAGAAAGAAAAAAAACTCACTGAAATAATAGAAAATACATTTTATTGCTAATTTCTTAACATCAAAATAATATCAGGAAATGAACACTCAAAGAAAAATTTTATTGAAATCTATTTATAACTTATAGGATGGATTAAATTTACAGATTTTCATTCTATTGAAGTAATGCAGGTGAAAAATATTTACAAATAAATAAATAAACAAATAAAATTTTAAAATCACACTAATAATTTCAATATATATGATTTTCAAATAAATTGATGCCAGTTTACAATTTTATTAAACCACAAACAAAATAAAACTAGTCATCAATTTTAGCAAAAAATGTAACTATATATTACTCATTATTAGAAAAATGTTTAGTATTTTTGTTTCATTTTTGTGAAAACAAAACAATAACAACAAGGCCCCTCTTGAATAACATATAAATAAGCAAAATAAAATTCAAAAAATGCTTAAATTCTTTTCATAAAAATCAAACCAAATTATCAACATAAGCAAGAATTGGAAATTGTGACATACTACCCCAAGACAGAAAACTAAGATACAAATATTAAACAATCTTCAAAAATTTACTCTGCAGCTTATTACATTACAAATCCCAATAGTCATTGTTTTTAAAGTAGTTTACATATGTCAGTTACTACAGAGACAAAAACTGACTGGAAAAAATAAACTTAAAATAGCCCATAAAGTGGGGACTTAATGTTTTCGGAAAAGAGCAAAAATAATAAATAAATACAAACTTTCGATACATGAAAAGAGTTAAATTGCCATGGAACTAGTATTCAATATTGAAGTTTTAAAGTAAGAAGGGGGTGGGGGAACCTCTTCCTTTAATTTAAGAACAACAAACCATTTGTAAATGACATTACCTTCAGAAATTCAATAGCCTTGTATTTTGCAACTTTTGACTTTTCAAATTTCTCATCAGTATTCATTTCCCATACCTCCTTTGCCTAGAATAAATATAAAAGTAAAAGAAATTCTTATGTTATGATAAAACACAAAATACATTATTACAGAAATTGTCAAAGAATAATATTTGAAATCATTAAATCCAGGCAAGATTTTAATACTTTTTGCTAATGAAAATTTATTTTATTATACATTTATTTAACACGCTCAGTACATTAAGAAAAGAATATCAAACACTTTGCCAATATAAAGAGAAATATAACATCTATGTTAGCTATCAGGAATTTACTCATTGCTGATATAAATTCTATATTCTTTAAATTAAAAAAACACACACACACACAATTAAACAAAGCAATAAAAACAAAACATTTTTTCATCTAGATTTTGATTAATGCTTTCGCTTAAAATGAGTTATAAAAGTTGCAAAGTAAACACACTTCATTATTTGTAATCTGTTAAGATAGGATGGATTATGAACCAGGTAGAATGCTAGGGACAAATAATTTTAAAATCTTAGTGACATGTGGCTCATTCAAATTTAAATTCATTGATATATTTTAAAGTAAAAATTTTTTTAAATAATTCCACTGAATATTGAATGCTAATTACTGCAATGAATTTCCCAAGAGATACCATAGAATCTATAGAAGAGTTGGGTTTTAGCACAAAGCAATAATCCTATCATGGTCTGTGCAATTCATAGGGTGTCTACGAAACTAAAACAATCGAAGATATCCACATGAAATGATTAGCATAACTTTAATATTGAAAGAAGCATCATGCATTTGTCATTGTTTCGAGAGTAACCACAGTATTAGTTCCTGGCTTGGGGCAACATTTTGGACAGAGAGACTGCATAGGAGATGTAAGCTGGAGGATTATCCTCACAGTACATCATATCAAGATGTTGGTGCATTACTCTATGCAGATATAGTAACCCATATATCCTGAAAATTGTTGCAAGGCATTTATAAGACAGAACTATAAGTTAGCAAATATGCTATGTGCATTTATTAGAAATTCACTATAGTGTCCCTCTGCAATGGTTTGTTTGTATTGCTATTTGACCAATGTTAACCAAGTCAATATTCTACTAGCAGATGAGATGTGATTCAGTATTTCTTCTAATAGCAGATGGAATTCAATACGTATCTGGTTGTGCAGGAAAGAGACCGATGTATTTGTAAGAATCTGGACAAGCATAATATTATGGCCAATCATACATGCTATGACATATGCTTAAGATGGAAGCTATGACCCCAGTAGAACGAATAATATTCTGCTGTCTCATGCTCACATTTCTTATGATGTCAATGGTGATAATATTCTCATTTATGCATAGTAATAAGCCCTATCACTGCATTAATAAAGAACAAGATTATTTGAACAGAGAGGATATACAAAGTAAGTGGTCAGCACAATCGCTTGATTCAAATCTCATAGAAGATATAGAGGACTGTTAAAAGTTACTGAGTAATTCCTTGATCATATCATTCAAATCATAAAAAACACAAAAGTTGCATAGAACTGTAAGGCCTCTTTGGATAATCTGTTACAAATAACCTGCATTGCTATTTTCTGTGAGATGATGTAGGTAATATTAGAAATTTAGTAAATTTATCTAGTAAATTTAGAAATTTACTAGATATATTCATTAAAATTATACTGATTGAATATAAAACTGGCACTATGAATGTGTTCCACATTTTTGGTTTGTTCCCATGCACTAAGCAATGAAATAAAATATATAGGAAATATAAATGAAGGAAATAAATCTTATGTACTGATAGATGTATAGAGGGTCAACTTTAAATTATTGTCAGAATATTTTAACATTTCTTTAATGCCTCTTAAAGAGCAGTAAAAAAAAAAATCCATTATCTCATTTAAAACTTGTATGGGGTAAGAATATGGTAAAATATGTGCTATAATAATAGTTAAAAAGCTGAGGAAATTGAAAAAGTTAAAATGAAAATTATAGAAAATGGCACTATGTGAAAAGCAAGTGTCTTACAGAGATTTGAATTTACCAAAATAAATAACAAACAAAATTATTTATAAGTAAAAAAAAAATGAAAAGAAATTATGCCAAATATTTCGTATTTTCAGATGTTAGGCAAAATTTTGAAAATACGAACGTTTGAAATATTGTGACACTATTTTATAGTTTAAGAACGCTAAATAACCATTATTTCAGTATGAATTCGAGAAGTGCTCAGTAATAAAGTAATAATAAGTCGCCTAATGATTGGTATTGGGTCGCCCATTGATAAAATATATGGGGGAATTATTGGCATTGGTAAAATACATGGGGAAATGACTGATATTGGGTCGGCAATTGATAAAATACATAGGGAAATGATTGGTATTGGATCACCCATTGTCAATATACGTCGCGAAATGTATAATATAAAATCACTATTGACAATACATGTCAGAAAATGACCGAAAAATACGTTGGAAACAAGACCGACGATCACCGTCCAGCGTTCTGCGGGGGACAAGCCCAATATTGGGATGATATCGCCAAGACTTCAAGAGTTCTGAGGGGTGGTGTTTGCCAAAGATTGGACTACGATCATTTGCTGCTTGGAAAGTAATGAAACTATGAGAATATTCGTTGATATGCTCATAGCTCATCAACCTTTTTTTTTTTTTTAAAAAAAAAAAGACAAAACAGTCCTTATCATCAAGCTCATCAAATAAGCAGAAATGAATAAGTCCCATAAAATGTACCTGTCATAATTATTGCAAAGGGGGACATTTTATTTTAATAATAAAAAATAGTTGTGAATTTTTTTTTAAAAAAACTCTTTTGTCTCTGCATTAATCTTGATTCAGAAATTAAACTATTTAATTTACTACACATATTCAGTTGATACCACAATTTGCACATTTTATATTTTGGCAGAATAATCATTTTAACATACATTAATAAATAGCTAGGATTTCCCCCATTTAATACTTCTACAGAAAATTAAAGAAAAAATATAGTTTTTATACAACGGGAAAGTTATATGTTTATCAAATCCCCCCTCCCATACCTCAAAAGATTATAAGTAAATTATGTTTGTAACAAAAATTTAAAAATAAAATTCATTTTAAAAACTGATTTTGAAAGTGAATTATATATTCTAAAGAATTTATCAAGAGTCTGACACTATTTTCTTACTACTTTAAAAAGAAAATTATCAACCTTTAAAAAACAACATAATAGTTTTGAAGTAGGGAGCAAACTTAAAGCAACTAAAATAAATTCTCAAACAATTCTTGTACAGCATTTTTTTATAATAAGGAACTCTAAAGTAATGACAGAAGAGCCATAGCTTCATTCCCTCTACTTTGAGTCCTCTCAATTCATAACAATATTAAAATAAACCATTCTCTTAATTATACACTTGAGTAGTTTTGACAGCATGATCATACTGCAGATTTAATTTAATAATTTAAATTTCCTTGAAAGTGGATGATCACTTTAACAGCAATTTTGCAGAAAAAACTATGCATTAAACAGATGAAAAAAAAAAAACCCAACCTATTATTTAAAAGACTAAAACTCTAAGATTATCTATAATAATAGAACATGTTATTTTATGTAAATTAACACAAGTTAAAAAAAGCGAAAATGCACTAAATTAAGAAGATGAGACAAAACCCTTAATTAAAAAAACTCTTAAATACTAAAAACACAATCATGATCTAAATATTTTTAAAGTTAATACGATAAATTTTCTAACACAAAGTAATAAGTGAAAATTAATCAAATGTAGACAAGAATAATTGCAAAAATTAAATGCTTCACCTTTGCAAAGCTGTGAAGAGTCACTTTATAAGTAATAGTGGCATCTGGAGGGATGTTAAACTCTTCTGATCCTTTTTCAAATCCATATTTGCTTTTCACATAAATTAAGGACGTTTCATTCAAACGAAATTTATATAAAGCATGCTCAATTCCTTCAATAACATTGACAGAGCAACCTTCACCCAGAATAAACTCTTTTTCACATTCTTCGAAAATTCGATCTTCAAAAGAACCAACTAGTTTGACTGAAATAAACAAACAAAAAAAAATATTTATAAGTGAAATCCAAATAATCAAGAGTGCTAAATAAACTAACATATGCACATACAAAAATATTAACTGAAACAAATTACATATAAAAGTATTTATATTTTAGATATGAAATTTTAAGACTAACATTTATTACATTAAGTGATCATAAATTTCTATAAATTAATAAATTCATAATAGTGAAAGCTAACTATATTCATCTTACATTGAATTTATATGGATTGTACTTAAATTTAATGCAATATATAATCTTTTTAATTTAGGATCATAATTTTAGCTAAAATTAAAATTCTAACCAGAGATTTAAAAAGTAAGGTCTTTAATTTTATTGTCAGAAGACTTGAATGATTTTATTTCATTTTTTAATGGACAGATATTGATTGGATTGCAGATTCAACTCAAATTACAAAACTTAACTGAACCTAAAAATATTTCTTAAATTAAGCAAATTCTATGAACAAAATCTGAAATGAAAGGAGACAAAATTCAGCAAGCTGGATGAAATATTCATTAAATCTTATTAGCCAATCAACCAAGTATCCTAGATATTAGTAGATATTAAGATTCAATATTATATGTATATACACACACTATTCTGGAAATGTATGACAAGTTGGATATATATTGCAGTGTTTCTCAGAAAGTATCATACATGCATGTAACTCTTAGGACAAATAATGAGAGGTTAAAACTTTTCTTATCACAGCCATAAGATGGAAGTACAGTTATACTGTAGATATGAAATGATATTTTTAACAAGTGTATTATTTTGTAATTTATTTGTGTGTGTGTGTACATATTCTGGCTTTTGAAATTGTATTTAACCAGTTAATGATAAACAGGTGAAAATAGAATAATTCTAAATATATTACAATCTTCCATGTGCAAGTATTTTAATTCCTCACTTTTTAGATAAAAAACAGAATATATTCTGTTAGAAATTAATTAGAAATATTAACAATGATCGAAATTAGACATTATTATTAAGTATAATTACTATTAATATGATCCTTTTAATAAGAAAAACTATTAATAATTAATTTATTATTAATAAGAAATTAATTTTAATTTTACATTAACAATGGTCACCCTAATTTACATTATCATAAAAAGTAAATTTCCATTTAGAAACTGAAGAAATATATCTGACGAAATAAAATTATTTTATTAACATGCTCCAGTGATATATATATATAACTTGCATTTTAAACATAGGTTACTTCTATCTTATATGTAATATTATTCCAATAAATTTGCCTGGTTTTCTTATTTATGTTACCAGAATGAGAAAAATGTTGCAACAGTGTTGATTTTATTTAATTATGAGTACTGAAGATATGAATATTTTATATCATATGCAAATTTTAAGCATCTCAGCACAACTTTCAAAAACTGGGTGTATTCATATTAGTATAAAACAAGGCTTCTTAGATTGTGGTTTAGAACTTATCATGAAAACAAAGGGATTGTGAAAATTTTTGTATTGTCCTTTAGCCTCAGATTTTACAATACTTGTAAACAAAAATAACTAAGCAAATCATTTTGGCTTAAAAGCTTTTGCAAAAAGCTATTTTTTACTAAATTAACAGGTACTAAATTAACAATTGGGATAGAATAATAGATAGTTAAATTTTACTAAATTAACAATTGGGATAGAAATGGAGTCCCACATTACGGACTAAAAAAGAGACTATGAATGGGAAACATGTAAGAAACACTCTTAAAAACAGAAGAACAGTATTGCATTAAAAAAATGTACAAATATTCAATTACAAATATACTTCTGCACACAATATGCTTTACTAGTTTTTTACATTCATACAAATTAAGCATGTAAGATTTACTGAAATAAGAAATAAATTTAAAAGAAACAGCATTATTCAGAACATATCACATTTTTACTATGAAATGCTTATAAAGAAGTCAAGAACTATTACTTTAATCCAGTACTGAAAAAGAGAAATATCATTCAGAATATTTTACAACTTGAATCATTTTAAAATTTCAGGAACAATGAGCCACGGAAGAAAACTAATTATATAGTCAAAACAACATTAAAGCAAAAACATTTGTTAACACAAATCATTACTAAATATATCTATTACAAAAAACTGTTAATTCCAGTTGAAAGAAGTATCTGAACAAGAGAAAAGTTAATATCGAACTCTCTCAGCAATACAAAGATTATTCGGTTTCTCTATTTTATCTTACAACAGAAAAGATGAGATTTAATACCAATTAATTTTTATATTCAGTTCCACTACTGATGGAACTTTGTATACGAAATTCACTACAAATGTTAAAAAAATAAAAAGTTATAAGAAAATGTTTACAGGAAACGTGATGTTCCATAATGCAAATATCATATCAGTAACTAATTCTGATGCTCATATTGTGTCAGATGAATATGATAGCAAAATGCTACAGACAATAAAATAAAAACTTTTAAGGGCTTTAGAAATGATATAAGACAAAAGTATCATTTAAAATCTACAAATATATTTTAATCTTTCATCTTTAAAAAAAATACATAAGATGTCAGAAAATGACATATATTTTTTTTTACCTTTAACTTCAGAGCCTTCATTTGGACTTGTATTGCCTTCTCCTTTATCAATAACTTTTCGCAGAATACTCCCATCTTTCTTTGGACTGATATCATCCAGCTTCCATTCGTAGAGTTCAATCTCAAATAGGAGAGGTGTATGAGCAGGAATGGCAGGTGGATATCCTGCATCTCCATAAGCATACTGTGGTTGAATAATAAACAATGCAACTTCACCTTTTTTCATAGTAGAAACTGCCAAGTCCCATCCTTTAATTACCACTCCTAAAAACATTTAAAGCCAATATTAGATTGGATATCTGAAATAACAGATAAACATAGAATGGCATTAACAAACAAGTGACTTTTTTTTAAATCTCATATTTTGAAAATAGATATACAGTTAGATTTAACATTCTACATATTCTATAGCATAGATACAACAAAATTTCCCCACTTTAAATGAAAAAAAAAAAAAAACATTTATGGTAAATTAAATAAAATAATAAAAAAAAACTTTAAAAATATCCCTTGAAGTAATTAGTATTATAAATAAATATTTTCAAGCATAAATTGCAAATTTTTGATGATTTAAATCAGTTTTTGACAGTTTAATCTAGTTATTGATATTTGTACCCAAAATCACAAAAAATGAACGAAAAAACTGAACTGCCAAACATAAACATTGAGTAGAAGAATAAGTATGATTAATTTCAAAATAAGATGAATAAATTTATACAAGAAGTCCTCGGAATATTGAAGATATTGTAGAATCATCACAAGAAATAAAATTATTCTCAAGAATGATAAAATTCAATTCCAAAAATGCCGAAATCCATTTTTCCGTGGAAACAGGTCACACCTTTATTTTGAAGAGTCAAGAACCTAATCCTGTTGATCAACAATAATAAATTTAACAAAATCAAACAGAAATAACCATACCTATGAATGCTGTACTTTTCTCAAAGCATCTTAAATTTTAAAACATTTCCTTGTGTTATTTCTATTTAAATTTGAAAATCAATTATAATATATTAACACAAACTTCTTTGTTGTAGATTTACATATATGCCTATGGTATATGAGAAGAAATGGGTACCTGCTTACTCACTGGAAGATTCCGAGATAGAAGATAGAATAGAACAGATCTAGAATCTTTTCAGTACATCAAAAAAGTTAAAAATACCCTATGAGACCTTAAAGGAGATGGATTGCAAAAAAAAAAAAAATCCTACCGAAGGGATCAGGAAAATTATCAGTCTCATCTCATGAAAAGGAGTGCATAACTGGTGAATTTTTAAAACTCTTTACAAGATGTGCATATTCTCAGAATAGGAATGATATAAAATATATACCCTTTACAGAGGCAGCAGTTCCTTTAAGAAAAATGAAAATACCATTCAATGATTTTGTAAGAGGTTCTGAATGAATTCGAAATTTCAAAAGAGGGCATAAAGAATTACACAAAAGAAAATAAAAATTATTAAGAAAATCTTGAGCAGATACAATAATACCACACACTTTTAAACATTTTTTTTATTTTTTATTTACATGCACCAAAAATTGTTAACAACCTGTTGGATATCCAGAGAGAATCTTGAATTTGGATGAAATTGAGCTTGTCACAGAAAAAAGAAATTATGGCATTTTTGTACCAGAAAATGCTCAGACAGCATACCAAAAATCAGCTATGTGTGATAAAACAATGTTTTCAGAACATTTTTATGAGTCAGCCAATGGGAAATGCTTGTCACTCCTCACAGTGTATAAAAGTATATATATCTATAGTGCATGGCCCCATATTAAAACTCCTGGTGCCTTATACATGTGCACTGGTTCGGAATAGTGGCTGCTGCAGTCTTTTTAAAAAAATAGACTAAATACTTTTCAAAATATGTTAAAGAGTTACTGAAACCTGTCTTACTCATATATGATAAACATGGATGTCATCTAACAGACTGAACAATCAAAGATGTAATGGGACAGAAAAATATTATATTGTATTTTCATCTCCACACAAGCCATGCACTTTCATTGGTGCATGTAAGCAAATTTGCACCAATAATAACAAAACAAAAAAAAAAAAAGGAAGGATGTTTTGAAAGCACAATTAGAAAATCCTTAACACAGCATAAAAAATTAGATTTATCTTTACTTATGAAGAATTCATCATAAATATAGCAGACAAAAATGTTATAAAAGACTTTAAAAACAATAGAATATATCCTCCTAATTGAACAGTAATTGAGCACAAAATAATATTTTCATTAGCAAGTTTGCAAATAAAAGGTTTCTTATGCATTCAAATTTACAAAACCCTTCCTTGTCTCTAACCCACGAAAAGAAGTTACAAAGCAGAATTTCTACATTTTACAAAGATTTGAAATATGCAATATTCTTGGCAATATCAGCAAAAGCTTCAAATTTCAGAACTGAAAGTACAAATAATTTAAAGTAATGACAAACAACTGCAGATAAGTGGTGGAAAAATTTTAACAAGCAAAGATGCTCTAAAAAGGCTAAAAAGTATAAGTGAAAATCACAAATTATAAAATGTTATGCAGAAGTATCTGGAAATGATATTCCTTAAAATATAGCTTAAAGTACAACAGTGGACACCTAGGTAAAAGTAATATATTTGGGAGGGGAAGTTAAGTAAGAATCTATTAGTAGAAATATGGCTGTTAAACAAGATACCTATGAAATTAAACATTTGAAAAAAAGAAATTAATTAGAGTAACCATTATATTTTTCCTAATATAGACTTATTGACAATGAAGGAAATAAAATTTTTGAATGAGTTCCAATTTTATAATAGGGATATTATTTTATTTAAGGAATAATGCATGCATAATCATTGAAAAAAGTTTATATTTTACTAAATTTTCTGTAATGTTAATCATAAAAAAATCATTTTTTTAAATCTTACTTTTAATGCTATTATCATACCACTGTAATCCAACAAATAACTTTGTTTCATCACTAGCTAATATGTTAGGTTTGTATACAAATTTTTCCTTACAGTATATTCATTTGTACAAGTATGAGATAAAATATATGGTTAAAAAAATTTCCCACAAACATATATATATAATTACTATTGAGACTTAATTTTATTCTGATCAATGATTTTCAATTTTCTTCTGTGTAATATTTAGAATAAAAAATATTATAATTACAAGAATAATAAAGCATAATATGTAATATTTCGACAAACCTTTTAAAGTAAAAATCTAAAAGTAGGGTTTTTATAGCAATTTTGATACATCTGACTTTATTTAATGATAATTAACAAACATATTAAGTTTCATTTAAAGTTCCATTCATTTTATTGTTTCTTCCCAAAGAAGCAATTCTACATATATATTATTATTACATTAATATGTTATTAGGAGGATCAAAACATTAAAAAGTGTAACAAAATAATGGAAAACCATGTTAAAGGCAGTAGAGTTCTTCTTTAGAAGTGTCTGTAAAAGAAGATATTAAATGATGCATAAATATATTGTATCAGATAAATATCTTTTGTCTTTAAAAATGCAGTTAAATATTTATTATTTAAATATTCCACTAAAAATAACTTGGTTTTGTATTTTACTAAAACAAATACAATATATTGTAATGTAAATCTACTTTTTACTTTGTCTACTTTTTTTAATTCATATAAAATTTTAATTCAATCATTGAAGTTTATTAATAACAGATAAGGTTCATTTCTAATGATTCACTGGATTTAAAAGTCAGAAGAGACAGTAGAGGATAAAATATACAAAGCAGAAATAACATAATTTAGTATGGGATTCAGTATAGTAAAAAATGAGCCATAAAATTTCCTTACTTTAACTTATTCTATTTCAGATATAAAGCTTAGTTAATATGTATGTGAAACCTTAGTGTTGATTCTAATAAGTATCTTATAAATAATAGGTTGCTTCCATAAAATTCTTGAGAAATGAATTCTATATAAATAAATGTATAGCAAAAGACTTATAATAATAGATATTTTTGTTAGATATGATAAGCTGTAATATTTCATCAACTAACAAATATTTCTATTAAAGAATCCAAACAGTTGTTGAGCAAGAAAACTTCCGATAAAAACCAAGGATAAAAAAGTTTAGCTCCACAAAAAATCTTTATTTTGAAAAATACTTGATGTCAAGAAAGAAGATATATAATTAATCTAAAGTAATAAAATTATAGCTTGAAAAATACATAACTTTCATAGATCTGAACTAGTAAAAGCAATGCTATACTTGTTCAGAAAATTTCAAAATTAGACAGAAAAAAATGCATACCTCTCCCCAAGTTGAATTCAAGTTTGTCATCTTTACGGTTGCTATCAAACATTTTATTTTCTTTATTCAATAGCCACCCAGTATAATGAACATAAACTCTGTCACCAAATCCTGGAAATTCATCTCCTTCACCAGGCTTTATTACTTGTTTCATAACCCCAGCAGAATTTTCAGGAGTTATATCAATCATTTCAAGAACATTTCCTTCTTTTTCTGAGGAGTCAGATACTTCAGAGGCATTTTGGGATTCTGAATCAGGGGATGCATTCGCGTCCCCATTACTAGAGTCAGACACTTCAGAGGCACTTGGAGATTCTGAATCCAGGGATGTATTCGCGTCAACATTACTGGAGTCAGACTTTTCAAAATCATAAACAGAATTGTTGGAATCTTCTATTTTGTTTTCTACAGTGGAATATTCCGTCTCTAACGATGCATTTACACCAGTAGACGAAATAGAATTTTCTGCACAGTTCTCCATGTTTCAAAGCAATGTAACGAACTCAAGTACGCGATTCCTTACAGTAAAAGAAAGAGAGTGTTTCTTTGATTTAATTTATCGGAAGTCGGATGGGGATATGGAATTATAAATATCACACACAAGATCGATAAAGTTTTTCTTGGAATCACCTAAATGTAACAAGTGTTTTCGTGATTATTCTCCCACATTACGGTACTGGTTTTGACCGATGGTAAAATGCTTATCTATTTTCACGGCACTAAGCTCAGTTCCTGTTTTGAATTAGGTCTAATAATATCTTCTTTATTCAGAAACTAGAATAGCGTCAAATGCACAAGGGGTAAATCAATCAGATATTCGTTTTCACAAACATGTATCAATCGACATTTTCCTAATTTTAATCATTTTTTAAACGGTTCTTTAAGAAGATTCAAATTTATAAGAAATAATTATGCATTCAAACATCAATTCATCTTTCGGATATAAACAATTTTCGCCGAATCCAATTTCAATTACTGATTGCTTGATTGCATTGTCAAGTACCGAAATTTTCATCTTCTCCTTTGATGAAATGAAAATAAACATAATACACACGAAAAGCAGCTTTATTAAATCTTTTAAAGTTAGAAATCAAAGAATGAATCACAATTTAAAGTAGAATTATTGTTACGCTTATGACAACAAAAATACAGAAGAATATCTGAAAAGAAACCAAAGATAGAAGTGAAGTGAGTTTACTTTTTTGTTATGTTTATGTTTACAAGTGAACGCATGAGAAGCGAGCAGAATTAAAACTGAAATAAAGCCTTAATTTCCTTTTATTTTTTCTTTCTTGCTTTCCTTTTTTATTATTTTTTTTGAAAAAGAAAAATCATATATAGTTTCATAAATTAATGTAACGAAGTAATGTCGAAGAAGCATCTTTTATTTTAACTATAAAATAAAAAGAAAAATGTTAATGAAATACTTTTTATAGATTTGCTGAAATTGCTTGTGGTGCAGTAATCCTACAAGGTTATACATTGAAAGATAGATCATTTATTTTAGAAGATTCTTTCTCTTATTGCATCCAGTATCTGCTAAAATTTGAATTTATATTAATGAAGTGGAGGTATGAAGTTAGGAAGATGTTCGTCCCCTTTGTCTAGTTTTCTTTGATTTTATTAAATAGTTACCAGTAAAAATCTTCTTAGCAATTTTTATATAATTATAAAGATTTTTCGTAATCTTCTGTTTTATTTCTTTACAAAGTGATTATATTTTTAGTGAAATTATTGTAATTGGTATGGTAATTATACGTTTTCCCTCTGGATAGTTTAGAAACATCCAAAATGAATTTGCTTTAATCTCGACCTATTTTGCTTACAATTAACTAGATTCTAACAGCTGTTTTAGAATTTCTCATGGCAGAAAAAGGACTTGTATGAAATTCTCTTTAAAAAAATTAATTTTTATGCAAAATTCGTGATTGATTACAATATAATAAGGTATTCTTATTATGTATAAACGGAAAATGTAATCATTTGCCCAATGCACTTCACACTGATATTCAGAACTAAGAAAATGTTTAAAGTCCTTTAAATAAATTTTATAGCGAATACATTTTTTATTTTACTTCTACAAAATAAAACACCCTGAAACGTCTTATTTATTTTTTTCTTTTTTGAAATTTTGGAAAGTTTAAAATATCTTATTTATTTTTT
>JAPMOR010065988.1:1953491-2070222 GCA_026543865.1 Argiope aurantia
TTCTTTTTTGAAATTTTGGAAAGTTTAAAATATCTTATTTATTTTTTCTTTTTTGAAATTTTGGAAAGATTTTTTAAGGTAATTCTGGAGTCTGCCAATTTCAAGCTAAGGTTCACTTACTGTTACTAATATTATTATCTTTTGATTTTTGTGTTTGCGAACTGCATTGCTCTCGCACAGTTTTATTCTCATGCAGCATTAAGTAGATTCTTCTAAATGCTGTTTTACACAATTAAAAATATATTATCTACATTTTTATGTCATTCAATATCAAATCAAAATGTGAAGCAATTAAAATTTTTGTATAACCAGAAAATACATTTGCTTAATTAATTCAATTGACTATTTTCTCTCTTGTCTCAGAATTCTGTTCGAAAACTTTCTATTTTGTCATGTTCTTTGATATCGCAATGATTTATAAACTAGATAGAATAGTGAAAATCAACTTATCGTTGAAAAGTTCTTATAGCTATCAAATGATGAAGTAAGCGTACGGTTTGTCGAAGTCAGCTTAGTCTGAAAATCGAAACGTGCTGACTCACTCAAACTGAGACCTCGCTGTTATTGGCTGGAAAAAAAAAAAAAAAAAAAGGTGGGGGTGGGATTCCACTTAACTATGCTGTCTACCGGCCTTAAGTCAGTTGATAATGAGGTTTCTTCCGTGTCCGTCTGCTATTATTACTTCAGTACCAAAGAGTTTACCAAATGCTACTAGTCAAATCTTTGAATCAAATGGAAAGATTCAGCAACCTAAGGATCGTCAGCAGAATTTTTTATTACCAAGTTGACTGAAACATTAAAGAAGTGAAACAGATATAAAATGTCTAACAGCTGTTTCATAAGTACTATTGCTTTCTTGTTACGGCTTGTAATAATAAACTATTTATTAATCAATATATTTAAAATAAATCTAAATAAATTTATTAACCAATATATTTAAAATTTGTTAATAAATATATTTAAATAAAATAAATTTATTAATCAATATATTTAAATTAAAGTCGCAAAATCAGAGAATCAATCTTTGAACTACAATTACAGCCGATTTCACCAATTTTTATTTTATTTGAAAGTTCAGGATTCCCAAATACGTGGTCAATGGTTGCCTTCTCCCACCACTTTCCATTTTCGTGAGAAATCTCAAAAACACTGCTTCACTGTACATTCTCTATAGGGGAAAATCTTGATTGAACCTCCAAGCCACATCGACCAACCCATATTGCCATTCCCTTTTTTTATATCGATGTTCATGATCTCTAGATGTGTGTTCGATATTCACCTGTCCCCCCCCCCCCCCCAAGTATACTCCATTTGGAAATGGTATAGAAAGATGAGAACCTAACCACAACTACTACATCGATTTCGTCATTTTATTCACCAATTAATTTCGCCACTTTGCTACCACGATCCTCCATGATTATTTTGCAAATATTATTTAAAATAAAATATTCATTTGCTATGAAAATTTTAAAAAATCCATAAAAATTATTTTAATAACTAAGATTTCACTTTTATGAGTTTCTGTGATCATAAAGTAATCAGACTTTGAAGATGCTTAATTTTAGAAATCCTACGTTTCATTTGTGGGATCACAGAAGTGATGTATCATATTATTTGTATTTTGGTTCTTTGCATACAAGGAGGAATTCTTTTGGCTTTCATTAAAAATGTTAAGTATATTGAATGTTTATAACATCATCGACATTAATTGAGGAAACATACATATTATTACATATTTCTTATTATTTTCACAGAACAAGATGAAGTTACAAATAAAAAAACAAAATCTTTTCTGAACCAAATGACTGATCCTGCAAAAGTTGAGGCTCAGTATGTTTTGAAAATTTTGCTGTTAAAAACTGTTGATGAGAATGAAAAATAAACGATATGAAAGCATCGTGTAATAATGATTTACCCCTTTTGCAAGACAGCATTTTTAGAAATTTGAAGATTTTCGACTGCAACAATTTTGATTCAAAATCTTAGTGAAAAATATTACAACAATTTTTTCGAAACGAATAGAAAAAATAAATTCTTTCATTTATTTGCAGTATTTTGTCTTTTATTTAGGGGAAAAAATTGTTGCTTCCTCGTAAATTTCGGTCGAAATGAGTTTGCTTTTCTCTTCGAACTTCTTAAAATATTTTTAACTAAAGTCTTCTATTTACGATCATTCCAATAATTGCTATATTAAAACGCTATTCTCTGTCGAATTCTGCAACGCATTTCTCTTTTTTTAATATGATAGAATGTTTTTCGAAGCCTAGTTAATGCATGTTTGAACTAATATATCTATTTAGTTTTACTTTTAAAAAACTAACATACTTTATGCCTTATCTATCATCTATGTATAGTGAAAACCAGAGGGAGTGAATTTTCCCTAAACTTTCTCTTATACTCTCTAATAAATGTATTTGCAAGTATATGTATTATGACCTCAAGATAATGGAGAACTATAATTACGAAAGAACCTATTAGAGTGCGATCTTTCGTTATTAATTGCTGGAATGCAATAATTAAACAAGTACCAGATTACTGAAAGTTCATTCTGAACGCATTTTTTTCAAACGATTGAAACGAAAAGTTGACACAAAATTGTAACTTGAGTCAGAAATGCATACACTATATTTCTTATATTTAAACCATTGCGTTGTTTAATTATCACATTTACATGCACACAAAAATTGAAACCGACAGACCGTCAAATCTTCGATGGACTTGGTTCAAAGTTTAAAGTTCATCTACACTTTAGATGCTTATATACCAAATTTGATCCATCTAGCTTTTTTCGTTTGGTAGTTAATGTGTTACTTTGCAACTATTGTGCTACGAAAATTCAGAACAACCGGGTGAAAGATTTTCTCGCAATAGATTTCGCTCAAAATTTGAAAGAAATCTGCAAATTGGATGTAATACCATATTTCATTCGTCTAACTCATAAGGCCCCTGAGTTATTGTACTTACAGACAAACCAAATGTTTTTCGGTCTAAGGGTAATCTGAAAAGTGGAGATTCATCAAAATATTGAGTTCGAATTTTTGACGATTACAATATTTTCTCTTTGTATACAAGAGAGTAAAAACGTACTTCTACGTAATCAACACAAAATCTGTTTACCTGTAGCCAGCTAAAACAAATCTTGCTGACTCGAGTCTCTCTTTAGTACAGATACATTGCAGAGTTTATCCAGAATTTTTCTATTCGTAAAACTGTATAATTTATCGCTCTCTCCCCTTTTTTGTTACTACTTTCACAAAGTATTTTAAGGATGAAACTCTTCCATGAATCCTACTTCCTTTCTTCGAGTTTATGCGTGAAAAGATAGATTTTTTTATGTAAAATGTTTACTATTCTAAGAACCAAAAGCAATATAAGATGATAAGCAATTATTGCAAAAATAAACTGTGAACATTAAAAGTTGCTTCTATTCAACTTTCCAAAAGTTAAGTGCTTCCGAAGAATGAGGAAGTATTGATACAAAATGAAGGAAGATGACCTGAAATCCTGAACAAAAGAGAACAATAAAATTGGATTCAATGCCTTCTCTTTTACCGCGATGAAAGAGGAAGTCTCCTTTTGTCATCCATTGTTTCTGAATTTTTCTTTTTTTGATTAAAAGCAAAAGTAAAAATTTTTATAAAGTTTTTAAATGATACGGAACTATTTTAAAGAATTCCGTGTAACCTATTGGGGATGTAATTTCCTCGATTTTCTAATATATTTCTATAGTAGGACCCGGGGTGACTTTAGCAGAGTGGATAAGGTGGGCAATTGCCTCTTTGTCAGTAACCGCTTGGCCCTGTCGGCAAAAGTTTTCACCATTTCTGAATAGTTATTGAGAGATGGGCATTAACGGATATAATAATTTAAACCCTATCATAAAGTTAATATATTGTAAACAATCGAAATATTGAAGTAATGGTTTAAATTGACAGAATGACTACATGTGTGCAAAGTCGACAGAATGACAAGTAAATAAGATGTCAATACCAAGTCAATAAGATTTTACCGATGATTTTTGATCGACTAACTTAAAACTCAAAGAGATTAATGTCGACGATGTTTAAGTCCGTAGATTTCAGACATCTGATTCAAACGTCGCTCATTCAGTTTATGATTTGCCCTAAGTTTGGCAGAATAATCGACAAGGAGTCAAATGAACAAGATGTCACATTTTTTCCGACTATTCTTTATCTTTCGGCTAAGATATCATAATGCTTTACAAAAAATTGAATTTTCATTTTCATCCACTATCTCGATCTCCTGTAGGTGGAATTATTAGGAAAACTGTAATATTTATATTATGCATATATGGGGCGACAGGATTGTGTCCCCTGATTAAGAATTCATTAAATAGCTCGGAAACGAATCATTTTATTTATCCAATTGTTACTTCCTCGGCAATGAATTTGCAAGTTTTTCTAATTTGTTATACTTATTTCATGATGATAATTCTCTGACTAAAATCTGATTAATGGTTCAAATAAATTTAATAACACATTGGCAAACCATTGGCGACACTCTTTTGCAATATACAAGTTAAGAATTGTTTTGCTGTAGCCAAATTATGTGAATTCGCTGTAAATCACTGGAGTAAGTAAATTGTGCTATGGTTAATTAAATTTATTTAATACTAAAATATTTAGTTTTTTGCAATTTAATTCATTAGACTACAATTGTTTCATTCAATTGACGACAAATTGTAAATATGTGATGTATCTTTTTAGCTACATTGTAAAAGCTTATCTAAGTATTGCTAAAGTTAAAGGCATTGGTACCTAAATTTTTTAGATTTTACGCTCAATATCATAATTATGCAATCTGGGAACGAAAATTTTTCATTAACTTTTTAATTACTTATTATGACAAATATATAATTGCAAGTGGTTCTAAATTTTTAATATTTTTTGTATAAAGGTGTCTTAATAACACAATTATAAAAATATTTATTCATAGATTATTCATATATAACACATTAAGAAAAATCAATACATGCATTTGAGGAAGGGAAAAAAAAAATCATTTTTTAACATGTTGAATTTAATGTTTAAGAAGTTAATTTTTTCACGTCTGCATTTTCATATCTTACTAAGCACTGCATAAAAGAATAAGTTTTACATATATTTACAAAATATTTCTATAACCTTCTCAAAAAAACAATAACATCATCGTGTTTTTTTCCACATTCTATATTGAAAAAAATAGTAAATATTTGTTCGTGCACGAGAGCTTATTTACCTCGGACTCGGAACGTATTTGAGTTCCTGCTTGTTATTGCAATCCTTATTTAAAAAAAAAAAAAGGCGGGGGGGGGGGGGGGGGGGGGTGGGGGACTACGCTAAAAAAAAATTGATTTTTGGCGAAAATTTCGAATTATTTATTTATTATTTATTCTGGATTTCTAAAAAGTTTCCTTTATAAAATAATTGAATTTAGTTTCTACATTCATTTTATACAGCCTGCATTATAAAATCAAACATTAGTTCATTTAGCATGACATATCATCCAGGTGCAATCGATATAAAGTTAAATGCTTCCTTATCAAAAATGCATTGGCAATGATTTTTCTAAAAGCCACGCGAGTGTGCAACAAACCCGAACAACAAATCAGATAGCTACCGTATTACTAGAAATAAAACCGAAGAAAAGGAAGAATCCATGGGAAGTTATTCCATCAGAAATTCCTCGCTTGAATATGGTGAAAGCTCTAATATTCTTCAGGGCACCGCTTTCAAAGATAATTTCTTTTTCTTTGTTTCTGAATCGGCACATGTTTATATCAGTAAACATACTATTTATTTTTTTCGTGTTTGTGTTTGCATCGGCAATGCCTTATGATTAATTCTTTTCGTATAATTATAAATTATAGGAGAATTATTCGCTTTCAAGAAAAATAACTATAAAAATACTTTTTATAAATTTTTGTAATTAGTTATTTTATTTTATTAAGTATTATCTAATATTAGACATTTATAAATTACTGTAGTCATGTTCGATTAATTCATTTTTGTTGTAAATGAAATATTTTCTAAGTATTAAAAATATCTAAAAGATTAAGAATTTTGTTAAATTCGAATCAAATTCAAAAGTAGTTAAAAGTTTATTCCTTGTTAAAGTCCGATTAAATGTTTCCACGATCCTGCTACAGTAAATTTAGGTGATTTATTGCTATAACCTGTGTTTCGATCTATATACTAAAATCTAAAATGAAATGTAACATTTTTTTAGAATTAAATCCCAGTACAATTAAATTTCAAGAATCTCATAAAAAAAGTAGACCCAAATATTGACAATATTTTGATGCTCAGTAAAATAAACTGCTAACAATTTTTTACAAATATCCTAGCAAATGTTTAATAATGAAAAAAAGTTAGAGTCAGTATCTGAATAAAAACGAAAAATATGACGGTGAAGAATTTTACAGTTCTAATTAATATTTAAATGGTTTTTATTAAATGTAAAATTAATTGTTATGAGTTATTTTGAAGCTAATTTAGAGAAACTGTGCTTGCTTACTGTCGGATTTGTCTTGTTCCTACCCCTATCCGCCAATAAATTTCTGCCACCGCCTCTGAGTATGACACGTTCTGTGTTTATAGAATACTGAGGAGGGCCGAATGTGCATTTTGGGTGTCTTCCCATTGGTTGATTTGGTTGATTTGGTTAAAAATTTGATTTCGTTCTATTTTAATTCTCATCAAATTTTACTTCTTTAACTCGTTGAGTCGCTGATTGAAAAGTTTACATACTCAGGGGTAGATAAAATTTGACACAAAACTACAATTTTGGTGTAAAAATCATGTATTAAAATTCTTCCCTCTGCTTTGTTGTCAGTTATCGCATTTACAAACACACGAGTTAACAGACTGAAGATAGTCAACCTTTTTTGCCGGAGTTGTCCGAAATTTGATACTGAGGAAAAATTTTAAATAAAAGACTGTATTCATCTTACTTCATCTAGACTGCAAAGACTTCATCTAGTACATTACGTTTTTAAGTGATCGTGTTCACCCTCCCGGACGAATAGGCAGAAAGATTACCACATTTGGATTTTGTCCAAAATTTCACATACAGATACAATTTTGGAGAAACTACCGAAATTTTATATATTTTTCTCATTTTGCTTTTGAGTAGTGTGTTCGTGCAGACAGACAAATCAACTAACAGGCAATTACTCACTGCATATCTCCGCAGCCAGATTCTGATAAAGCATTCCTTGGCTCACAACTACGTACTTTCCACAAAACTTGGACAATAAATATCTTTCCCCATCCAATATAGGGCTTAGATCTCATTCCAGCGGGTGGCTTCTGCCCAAAAACCGATCAGAAGAAGAGAAGAGAAAAGATCCTTGGGTACTTCGGATTGGGTACTCGGAGACACCTGTGCTCATCTGAACCCCAGAGGGAAAACGTATCCATACAGATGGGCGTACTGAATGTCTATTTGTATGATTAATAAAATAATTTCGTTTTTTCCCCCTGTCACTTACAAGGAGCTGGGTTACTGATGATACGAGTTACATTTTGCTTTAACGGACAAATATGTCAGAATCTTGATAGTAATCGTCAAACAACTCAACATTGCATTCGATGGTTGGGCGGTATCCTAGATCGAAAAAAAGTTAATCAGATCGGGTGAAGCTTACGTAGTTCAAATAGGAACGTGTCTGTTCTTGTTGTTTATTCGCAGTTGCACTCTTAGCAGCTTGGTAAATTGTAAAGTAATCGAGTACGAAATTGTTCATGCAACAAATTTGGTTCAATATATAATTTTATATATATTTAAAAAAAATATTATTAGGTACGAGAAGGGAAAGCAGCGTCTCCAGTTATTAAACACTGATGTACTATCTGATGAAGAGGATGATGAATTCACGAATTTCATGCATGAAAACAATTCAGAATTCAACGATTCGTCAAATAGCTCAGCGCAAAGTGACAGGCGGTTTATAAAAAAGAAAAGAAAACAACAACAACGTATCTTAAACATTAGGCTAACCAACTTACTTCATTCGGTTGGTAAAACTTTGCTAGATATGCATTTATACGGCCAGTATGAACTGCCATTGAGTTACAGATTAAAAAAAAAAGAAGTTTTGGCGTGAAGCATGTGTGATTTATACAGGCCGAACGAATACATTATCAATGAAATACACTTTTTTTACTAGGATATCGACATGTTAATTTTAGACTGGTCATCCATCGGAGAATCCAAATCAAAATCCTATAAAGAAGTTGTTGCTTAGCATAAGCTACAAAATTAACAGATAATAGTGCTTGATCTGTAGTTTTTACGTTTTTTTTCTAATTGGTAAGAATGTAATATACCTAACTAGCTGGAGGGGTTTCATCAAACCTTTCTCGCTTATTCTGTAGTAAAGATGTTATCCTACTTCTTTTGCGTTAAATTGTGGACCTTAGATAAGGTCTAGAATGTCTTGCATGTCATTGGCGATCAATAATTACGAAATATTAAACTTTACTGCGAATTTGAAAATTTTACTTAATTTGCGCGTGATCCATGGCGATTTTCTTGACGATTAATCTCTAGCATATGGTTAATAGAACTCGAAAACCGATTTTCTATTTTAGACGCATTTTTTCCAACCGAATGAAACCAAAATTTGACACAGAACTACAATTGCAGTCACAAAATCACATATCAAATTTCATATATTTAAGTCATTGCGATTTTGAATTATAGCGTTTACATGCTCGTGAAAGTGCAGATCAACAGAAGGTCAACCCCTTGGCGGATTTGATTTCAAATTTGATGAGTACTTACACTTTAGATGTTGAATTGGTGTGCCAAATTTTATCCATTGTTTTGTAGTTTTCATGTTAAATTATATTCGGATAGCCAATTAGACAATATTCCTCTGTATGGATTTCGCTTAATCTTAATAGAAAGCTACAAATTTAGGGTGAGTATCATATACCAAATTTCATATGTCTAGCTCAAAGTGCTTTTAAGCTACCGTATTCACAAATAGATATAATGACGAAAATTTAATTTGGGAGGCTCTGTAATGTGGAGACAACCGGGTCAAAATCTCGGATTGAAATTTTTTAACGTTTACAATATTTTTTCTATACTTCGTGCACAAGAAAGTAAAATGGAGCATTAACAAGCTTTTAATTTCAAATAAAATACATTATTTCATTAGTAGCATTAGAGGTAAGATTTCTGGTTGATAAAAACAGCTGAGGTTAATAACCTATGAAAATATTTATCTTCAGACAAATCTTGTCCTATATTTTTTTTTCTCATTCGGAATTTTTTTTTTAATGTCGTATATCAAGTTTTTAAAAATCAAATGTCATTAAAGTGCAACTGTTAAAAAAGAAGACCTTCTTTTCGTTCTGAAACAGAGAATTGACAGCAGAAGCTTTACAGCTGTCTTTTTACTTTTTTTTTTTTATTTTTTTTTTAAATGGTTGTTTTTGTTAAAATGGTTCATATGTTTTCAGTGAAAAACATTAATGTGCATGTTTTCAGTGAAAAATTTTATTACAGAACTCTAATTTTTTTTTTTTTTTTTTTTTTTTGCTGCTTTGATGATTTTATTTGTTTTATTTTTTTCATTATTTAATCAAGTTTTGTCTTCGGAAATGAGGTATTTTAGTATCATTATTTTTTCTTTTTGAAAAATAATATAAAACGATGAGCCCACAGTGGAATGTAATTCCTATTACTGATAAATGATAGAAAGGTGGTCCAAATAGTTGCTTTTTTGGTATTTTTTAAAGATATTTTCTATATCTTTTGTAATAATAATACTTTATAAATTGTTATATATATTAAAAATGCACAACACTATATTGCATAAATTAAAACATTAGATGCATAGAAAAATAGGAGTTTCTCCTATCCAAGAAACAGCAAGTTATTTACAGAAGAAGGGGAAAAAACATGAATGGTTTTAACTAGAAAATAAAATTTAATTTCTTTCTGCAGTAAATGTGTTTAGTCGTTATTAGCAAGAGATGGAATCAAGGAATGGGAAACAACAAGCATTTGTTATAAAGGCTTTTTATGAAAATAGCCGTAGTTTCATGGTCTGCTGCGAAAATTACTTTCTCCATAATCAATCCACACCACTTTAAAGGAGTAATGTTATTATAAAATCCTTTTAATGCGAAAAATCGGTCGGAATTGGCTTGGTCTGGAGTGTAAGATTAGATATCCAATTCTTGCTAATATAACCTCAGTCGCTGTGATGGTTTTAGGCCTTTGGAATGGGTGCTCACTGAATGTTGGCACATGTTTGGTATGAGTGGAGAGCGGAGATAAACAAACAGCAAATCAAATGACATCAAGTTAGCTTGTTTTGTTTCTGAGTTAATGTACTTATAGATCGACAGGCAAACAAAATTTTAAAAAAGTCTTTTTTTATTTAATTATATATATATCAGGTTCAGAGGCCTTTATATGTGAAGATCTTTCAAATTCTCGAGGTCAAATTTTTTAATATTTACGGTACTTTCTTGAGGATATATAGAGTATCGTACACAAGAAAAGTAATGAGTACAAAAAAAAAAAAATGAATGAACGAAGGAAAAGAGAGTGCGCAGACTAGAAAATATAGTAAATATAGTAAAACTTTCATGAGAAGTCCCATTTTTCAATTCCATTTTTGTATCCCTATATATCGTTCATGTAAAACCAGGATATCGCTAAGCTTTCTCCTCATATTGCAAATATTTTGTTTTTATTTTATTATTGTTTAATATTACAGAGAATATATTTGTAGATCTAACAGTATTTTTAAGTTCACTTCTTTCTCTGTGAGGCTTTATGATAAATACTAAATACTTTTTATTTCTCCCTATATGAAATGACAAGCCTCGTTACAAAGCCTTTTTTTTTTGTTTGTTTCAATTAGCAATGCCATTTTGTGGAAGGCTGCACAAGGTTTGCAGTTTTGAATTTTAAATGGGGACATGCATTTTCGTTCAAAGGGAGGCGGGAATTTAGGAGCAATCGCAGTTAATGGAATTTCCTGTCTACCACCTGTTTTCATGACTGTAAAAATCGAAACAGCACGAAGTAGAAACCGAAGTTCTCTCCACCTGAAGGCCAAACAAGCTAACTGGGTGGAAAGAGGGGGAGGGAGAAGAAATAAACAGGACACCACTGACGTCACAACTCAACTCGACTTCTTGTTTCGTCAGCCATCTTGCGCTGGGTTTCAGTTGGTGTAGCGAACGCTTTGGAGTAGCGTTGTGTGCGCAGAGACGAGCGGTCCATTGTAAAAAAAATTTCGGTTTGCTTTGTTGACGATCGGCCGCCTTGATGGTTTCCGTATCTACTGTTTCTAATGACCGTTCGCGCCAAAAATGGTACCGCAGACGCCCATTTTTGGTAAAAGCAGTGTTTACAGATTTGCAAAACGGGAGTTATGCTGCTGCCGTTTATTCCATAGTAAGTTGATTCTGTTATTAATATTATTCGTTTGAAATATTTTAATGTAAATGGTTACGGTCCCACACCCTCGCGTAGTTCCGTTTTCACCGCACGTGTACCAACCGCGTCCGTATTTTGTAAACATTGTGTTAAGAGGCGGGATGTTTTTGATTTCGTCATTCGATGATATTGGGACTCTACTGATCCAGTTTTCATGTACTTAATGAATATTTACCAGAATGTCACATAATGAAATTAAATAGTCAATATATTTTAAAGATATATGTGAAGGAGAAAATATTAAGTATTTTAGGAGATTCCCATGATCTAATTTAGGTTAGGCATTTTCTTGAGCAACTCGTTTTATTTATGAGCGTAGTTTCGAACTCATTGCACGTGCTAAAGAGCGAGTGTCAGTCAATACAGCTGTATTTTAGTAAACATTGTTGAAATGGGCCACGCTTCTCGTTCCGTTCAGGAACTGTTTTAACTTAGAGTCTACTCATTTTAAATTCTGAATTTTTTTTTTTTTTGAATTTCTATGTCATGAGCTTCGTGATTTTTATAATGTAAGGCCTAAAACCATCACAGCGAATGGTAAAGAAAATATAAATAAGTTTAAAAAGTGTATTTAGGTACGAAATCTTTTTGCTCTTATTTGAAAGGAACAATTTTTTATTATTAATTGCATTTGTTGATACTTTCTGGTATTTATTGCATGCATAACATGATATATCAATTTTCATATAATGCTTTTAAAACCTGATAAAGATAACACCCAGACATGAATAACTGGAGCTTTCGCTTTGCTTTCCCCCTTTTTGTTTCTGTTATAAATATTAAACACACTTGGATTTTAAACAATCATCTAAAATTTACAATAAATAAATATTGATTCAACAGTTTAAATAACACATATGCTACTAATGTACATTTAGAAATATTAAAAAGAAGAAGAAGAAGAAAAAAAAAAAAGGGTGGTGGTGGTGGGGGGGGGGAAGTTAAATTTAACGGGGGGTCTAAAAATCCGCATGAATCTGAACCTCTGAAATACTTTAAATGCTTTATTTTACTGTTTAATGATAAATAGAAATTTGAAGAAGAAACTCAATGAAAAATGAAATTTCGACAGTTACTTTCTATTTTTACTGTTTAGAATTTTCAAGTTTTATTGTATTCTCCTTTTTTTGAATTCATTGCTATCATGGCTTGTAGTCAATCTAATATTCCGATAATAGAACATAATTCTTTCCAGAAGTCAAAATTTAAAAGAATAACAAACTTCTAGAGACCGTTGTGAAAAAAAAATTGTATTGTAAAAACTCCCTGCATTAAAAATTATTTACCTCAATTATATTCAGTTTAACCAAGGTCGGACTATTAAATAGGTAACGTAGGGGATTGTCTAGGAGAACCGCAATTTTAGGGACATCGAGCTCCCAAGATTTTTTTTTTTTTTTGGTGAGGTATTTTGAAAGTTATTTAATTTTGTGCTTCTTGCAATGGAATTTATTCAAATTAGAATAAAGCATTGCTGAAATTAATTTTGGAACATTATTCTAGTAATATTCCTAATTAATGACCATCTAAAGTTTTATGCTTTATTGTTTTTATATATATATATATATTTCTGAAGAAACTATGGTACTTTATAATTAAAAAAATTGTCCAATCCTATTATTAAATATTATCTCGATTATGCTAAGAAAAGTTTAGATTTTTTAAAAATTTTATTTAACATTATTTTTAAATTTTAGTTGAGCATTTCTTTACAGGCTTTATTGAAGCTAATTTTTTGGAAATGACCTACAATTAAGGGTTTTGCTTCTCAGTTTCTCAAAATTTGCTGCTTAAAACTATTTATATAAAGATTAAATTAAAATCTATAAACAATATTTGGTTTTGAACATTTGAAGAGGAAAAGGGGTTCCGAGAATTATATTACCTAAGGGCTCCTAGAAGGCTTAAACCACCCTGAATTAAACCTGTAGAGTATAAAATGAGTATAAATAAACATTCCGTCGTATTTTTAATATTAAGATTGTCTGTTTAATACCAATAATTAAATAATTCGTCTGAACATATTATTCAAGTTTACATATTTTTTATAAACAACAACAACAAAACCCCCCATCTAAATATTCTTATTGAAAAAACAAATCTTTAGTTGTTTCTAATATTTCGCATAAAAATGAATACGTAGGAAATTCAAAATAAGGTTACAAGGAGTTTTCCCAAGAATCTTTCATAAGAAATTTAAATAAACTTTGTTACGCTGATTTTAATCAGAACTAAATATTCTTTTTCTTTTTAAACAAAGTACATTTTAAGAATTTCATCCTTATGATAAGTTGCAATTCTGTAATTGTTTAGTAATGCTTTTGTGATTTACTTTAAAAATTAATTCTACATTTCCCTTACTTACATTTAAAAAAATTAAATATCGGTTATGTAACTTTATATAAATGAAAGCAAATCAGATAGGAAAATAGTTCAAAAATTTAATTTTAAACTTGAATATTTATCTTTCAATAGTAAAAAAATAGTAAACTTTTCATTTATGCTAGTAATGACCATGCAAATATTAAAATTGCGCCCTTAAACCGTATTTTACAAGCATGAACATTAGAAACTAAGAAGCATTTTTAAAAAATTCATTGCTAACATAGCTTACATTTTTGGATAGTTTCTAATAACATTTACATGCACACTTAATACATTTGAAAAATACAGCATTTGTTTTAAATTGCGTATAATGTGCTTCTAAAATACTACGGTGAATGGGAAAACAGATTTATTTTAAATTGTGACTGAATGCTTACCTTGTAACTATGTAAATTTTAAATTACAGAACAAAACTAAAAGTGATGTGTGTAGTAAATTATTTAAACTCCTAATTTGATGCTGAATTCTTATTTTTTTATACTTTCTTATTTGTAGATTTAATCTTATCGTCAAAAATGAATTTATCATGTACTCCGAATGGAAGTTATAAATAAGAAAAGAATTTCATTTCAGTGTTTAAATGTGCGATCAAATAAAAGTTTATAAATATTTTTTTATATTTATAATTATGTATATATTTATATTATTTACATTTTAATATGAATCTTTTATAATTAATGTTTATAAATGCGTGATTAAATACATTTTGTGTTAAATTTATTTCTTTATTTAAATTTATTCATTTCTTGTTTTTGCTTCCATTTTTGTGAAGATCAGGGTGTCGTGGCTGATTTAAACCTTCATTATAAACTTAAATTAATTATTGGTTTGCTTGGAAAAAGGCAGTGGCGGATTTTGGATTAGGGCGCTGCCTAAGGCCGTTGGGTTTGTTTAGAGGGTCTGTAGACAAGTTGATTGAAAAAGTATTGTTGCCCTAGTTACTAAATAAATACATTTGTAAAAATTACTAATTCTAAACTTTATGAAATATTTGGATAATATTGGATAATGTAAAGGTGGTCAGATTTCTATCTATTTCAATACATTCACTTAGTTATTAGAATATTTATAAACAGAGAGCGTCTGCTTAAACAGTACTGTCGATGTGGATGTCGCGCAGTTGTGAGTCATGATAATTTTTTTAACTTCCTAAAATAAAAAAAATGTATGTGATATATGTCAAAATGTAAAGATATGTATAAAAATGTATTGGAACCAAATCGATCAATTTATCAAAAAATAAAAAGCTTCATGTGCACTTCCTAGATGCGCAAGATGCCTAAATCCGCCTCTGGAAAAACGGTAATAAAAAGTTGATAGAAGTGTTAGACTCCTCTTTCATTCAGTTTACCTGCCTTTCATAAGTGCTTCAATGCACAATGTAGCTTAAGAATTGTTTGGCTATTGCTTTCATATAGGTTTCACATTTCATACAGATAAGCAATCTTAAGCGTGAAAAGAGCACATTTATGCATACGACTCATAAATCTATTTTTAAAACTATAACAATGTTTATGGTTAATACATGACGATCGCTATAGAAATTTAGCAGATATGTTTATATTTATTATCACTGTCGATTTTACATCGCATAATAAATTAGGATTACTAAATGAAAGGGAAAAAATAATTTTCTATAGTGAATATGTGGCGTCCGAGCCATGCATGAATGATTTGTCCGATAAGATGGCGTATTACTTTATTTTAAAGGCAGCTTAGTTATCTGTTGAATTACAACGTGATTTTTAAATTTGATACATGAGTTATAATGATATAACCCAAATAGGAGAGTCTTTTTTACAGTGCATGATACCGCATCTTAAATATCACGTCATGAGTACAGATGATTTATTTGATTAAAAAATGTAGACAGACTTGTTAAAAAAAATTAAAGGAATTTCAATATAATGAATGGAAAATCATTTTAATGCTTTGTTGTTGATGATGAAGTAATCCTGAATATCAAATGTTTTAGTAATAAAGGATTCTTCAGCTATCTTAAGCACAGCATCATTAGCACAAGTGTTTTACGTAATCTATTCTTTGAAGTACTGCTATTAAATATATTTATATATATATTTTAAATATGACTTTTATACCATCATCAGCTGTCATCAGCTGACTTGATATGTGACTTTGTTACGCTATTTTCAATTCCGTTCACAAAGATTGAAATTGAAGCATAAGGAATGTTTTAGTGATGATCTCGTTACAATTAATTAATTTTTGTTAATGTACGATATGAAAATATTTTTATTTCGAAAAACGCATAGTAAATCCGCTTTCACAAAAATATAATCACCCACATCATTGCTTTAGTTCAAGTGTTTTCATTTAAAGATTGAAAAATCGTTTTAAGGTTCATAATGCGCTTTTTAGTGAATTGTCTTTATAACGTTATAATTAAAAACATTCTTGAAAGATTCATTTTGAACTATATTTTTAGATGCATTTTGTACAACAATAAAATTTCATTCGATCAAATAGATAATCATTTCATGAGAAAGAAGTCAGCTGTTACTGTCTGTAGAATTTGTTCTGCTTTTGCAGATTTTTTTTTGTATGTTGAAATAATGGATTCGAATCCTATAAATTACGCTAAAAATGTTTCAAACGTATTATGATGTTTTAAATCAATTTATTACAATAAATGAAAGTTAAAATGACCATCTTTATTGTAGTAGTCCTTGGTTTTTCTTTCGACTTAGGTATGTTCTTAAGATAATACTGCAATTTTCATTTTGTTTCGAAAAAAATATTAATTTTTATTTCCATGCCCTTTGATTTTTAATTCTTATTAAAATTAATTGAATTTATATCTTTACTACATAAAATTTTACAAAAGAAAAGATGCAATAATTTTTCTCTCTAACAGATGGTAAAAGTAATATATGGATCCCCAACATTTTTATGTTCCATAATATGATCTCAGCTTCACCACACCTGTCAATCGGTTGTTTACTACTCAATATAAGTTCAGCTGCAGACCGAAAAGGAGAGCATAACGGCTTTTATTTGAACTCAAAAAGGATAACTTGATATTCTTGAACTTTTAAGTAGACGATGTATTGTCGAACATTTGCAACTGCATTAATATTTTTTAAGACATTGGATTGAATGAATATCGATAAAATAAAACGACATATTAATGAGAACAATGTATAAGTTTTATTTCATTGTGCAATATTAAATTTTTTTTAATAAATTTTTTGTACAACATATACTTTTTTATAAATCCTTTGTAAAACATTCTTCTATTGTTTCTCTCAGTTTCATTAAATTCTTCATTCTATTCATGTTAATGGCCTAAATAGAATTTAAAATAATATCAAATTTGGAAAAAGTAGAACTTTTAGTAATACAAGGAAACTGAGGTTTATTTTGTTGGTTTTAATCTTGAGTTAGGCATTCTTTATCTTAGTTTCATATAAATTTAAATTAAAACTGAGAGAAGTAATTGAATGTGTTTTAAAAGAGCTGATTATATTTATTTTCCTTGTCAATTTCTTTGATTTTTTTGATATTTTATTTGAAAAACGTGAAATTTAGCATGAAAAAATGATTCTGAGTAAATCTGAAAAAAGCATGTACGATAAAAATTATTCAAAACGGTATACGTAGGTAACGTGTTTTGACCTCTTTTTCGAAGTAGATGTTATGAAAAAAAAGAAAAAAAAAAGAATATGAAATAAATTTCGGAATTTAAATTTCGTATGACCTTTAATCTTTGTCTTTTAAATTGCGAAACGTTACGTGCAGTTTGGAATAACACCCAAAATAATAAAAAACAATTATTTCGAAAGTCATTTGGCATTATTTGGAAAGTTTTCTTTTTTAGGCATTAAAATCATTAATTTAAAACTGATTTATTCTGTCTTGATAATCTTCACATATGATATTTTTGCATCCTATTCAGAAGGAAAGTCTACTTTTGCTTGGTTTCAAAAGAATAAAAACTGCCGAATAAAAGTTATAAATTCGGTACTCCATAAAAGTAAATGCTTTGCAAAATATTATTGATTTGATAAAACATGATTATGTTTACTTTTTACTCAACAATTTTAATGTATAATTCTTGAATACTGAAATGGTTCAGAATAAAAATGAAGGATAACTATAGTCGAATGTTAAATATTAATTTGCTCAAAAATATTTTTTGACCCATAATTTCCATTTAAAAAGTAACATGGATAGTGAGAAAGATAGAAAAGATAGTGGGATGCAAATGATTTCTAAAAAAAACCATTTATCATATTTTTTTCTAATTTCTTATTAAATTAAGAAAAATTATTTATATTAATAGATACTTAATAAGGCACTTAACAACAGAAAATGTTTTTATTTTTTACTGTTTCTTAAAAATATTAGATAAAAAATGAAAATAATTTAATAATTACTAAAAATATACTTATTTTTATTATTAAAATTATGTTTTAATATAGGGCACATTTAATTATGTTTTAATATAGGGCATTTTAAGTGTAAGAAAATAATAATCTTTATTTCAGAAACTGCCTTAATGTTTATGAAATAACGCTTCAGAATAAAATTTTCTTTAATTTAGAATTAATAAATCTCATTTTTTAATATTCATTTTCCATACCTACAAAATTAAACGAAAATGAGGCCAGGACATTTTCTGGTGAATTGGAAATGTACTGTAGTCGATTGTGAAAGAAATAATTTAAGAAACCCTAAGATACAGTAAAGCCAAATGAGATTATAATAATATAATTTATATTAAACTTCAGGTCCACACTGAATATTTTAGCGATCCATCCAGTATAATAGTGTTTAATAAAGGCTTTATCTTCTGAAACTTCACGTTAAATATTTATAATTATAAATAAAAATTAATCGTATTTAAATACAATTATATCTTACAAAAAATGTGAAAAAAATTCAAGTTTTGAAATGAGATTAGAGCATTTTTAATTTTTGGAGGACAATCTTCTTCTTCTTCTAAATTCACACTTTATTATATACAATCGCAAGTTATCGAGGTTCATTATAACTTCGATTTTGAAGGTAGAATTTACTGCAGTTGTGAACCTCTGTTTCAGAAATATTTTCAAGTGCCAATCGATTTTCATAGTTAAATTTCTATTATGGGATGTGATTGACTAATAATTTATTTATATTTTACTGTGATCATATAAGTGTTAGAATATAAAAGGTTATGCTAAAAAGTATTTTTTTTTTCTTTGTAGTTTTTACTTGCAATATTTGCAGCATTAATAGACGCAACACCACTGTTTTTGTAAAGGGTTTAAATTCCTAGCGATTTTTTTTCCCATCATTGCTTAGGTGAGTTTTAAAAGCAAACCTAATTCAAATTTTCCCTGAATTAAGAAAAATATGCATTAAGCTGTTACGTTTGAAATGTTTTTTTTTAAACATATGGAAAAAGATCCCAAGTTAGTAACTATTTTTCCTAAATGAAAACTCAGTAATTTAGTTTCCATTTCTGTTTGCCCCAAGCCCAATCAGTGTTTTAATTTGAAAAATATATTTCATGCCTAATATGATTAGCACTTAAATGGCAACACAACCAGAATACGAGCATGGAACATATGGATGTTGTCGAGTAAGAGAGACAGATTAATAGGTAGGCCCTAAGCTTGTCAATGAAGGAAGAGATGTTTTTTGATGATACATTGTTTTTCGCTCGATGGGAGGGTTACATCAATTTATACTGGATATGTGACGGTGATTAGTTTCATTCTATTCATTGAACGGAATCTGAATAGAAATGGGCTACGAAATCATGTTAGAATGTGAATCTTTATTTGCCTAAATTTAATTAAACTAATAATACAAAATCCCTTTTTATCTTATTTAACTGATGTTGAAATTTCCAAGATGTTTATTATCAATTTCAGGCATTCAAACCCTTCATTCATGTTCATTATTTCTTCATCTTTCAGAAGAAATAGTATGTTATCATGAAAAAAAAAAAAAAAACTGTTGAAAATGTGAATCGGTGCATTACCGAACACATTAGAGTGCGGGATTTTTTTTTTTTTTTTTTGTACGATGGTAGTGATTTCAGACTGCTTATTTGATATGGGTTTGAAGAACTGTAGTTTCCTGGCAATGGTTTTAAAAAAAATCAAGTTGTATGATTCTGTGAAAAGGCAATCGATTTTTTTATGCTTTTTTGAATCGTGTATCGCATCAGTGCCGCATTTCACGCCTTACTGTATTTTTTTTTCAATCATCAAGTCGTTGTAGTGGAATTAATGTGCATCGCGAAATTGTAATGTTTTGCTTTCTGGTCAATAAACTTTGCAGATTGTATGTGAAGGATCTCAGTGCATCGAGTTTAAAAAGTTTACTTTTTAAATGAAAATAATACGAGTAAATTTTTTCCGTATCATGATAATAATAGTAATCCATATTATATTGTTAATACTCTTAACACATTGACAACTCAATTTTCTTGTATGTAATTAAAATTATAAATCCTATTTTGGAAAGCTCGCGTTTTAATTTTTATTAAGAATCCAAAGAGCATTTGAGATACTTATACATTTCTTATATCGAATTATGTCGTCTATGAATGATTTTTTTGTGTGTTTATAAATTTTAAAATGTGTCATCTGAAAGCGCAATCGGCGATAAATTCGATATGTGGTAAATTTACTCAGATATCGTGTTTTTTATTGTCATAGGAAATACCTAATAACGAAAACAGAAAAAAAAGGCTAATATATCAATATCAAGAAAAGTCATAATAGTTATTATTTATAATCTATAATCTTCTATAAATAATAATGAAATTCATTTTAATATTATTATTTCAAAAAAAAATTTTAAACTCTTAAAAATGGGAAGAGTTTTTTTATATCACCTTTTCTCTTTGAATTAAATTTTTAATATTTAATCTGGGCCTGTTAACACTTCTTATTTTATAACACGAAGGATATCTAAACAAATAATTTAATATCACATTTACAAAAAAAATTTATATGTGAAATATATTGGACTAATGGTCAAATGCTATTATGAAAAATGACTATCTTCTTTTGATCAATCGATTTTTTATACAAAATACCTTTATATGTTTTTATATAGAAAATATCTTGAGCCAGATTAAATATTACTTACTTATTAGATGATAGTAATATTCACTTCAATTTGATAAGTCTTGTTTCTTTTTTCAGATATTTCACTCCTACAAAATAGTTAAGAAAAAACAAGCACTGATGTACAGTTTAGAACCATATGAGCAGTTCTTTCAAAAAATATCGTAAAAATTGACCTCAAATCATTATGCACTGAGGATACATCTATTGAAAAATCAGCTCAATTCAAATAAGGATAACCTTTTTCAAGAGTAACCTTGAATTTGTTTATTTAAAAGTTTCATCACGTATAAAGATGCTTTGCAGCATTTTATGCGCACTTCCGCAGTCAAAATAACTAATCTTTCTTGTTTTCAAACTTCATTATTACAGGTAGCTTAACTTATAAGTAAAAAATAAAATAAAAGTAAAATTGACTGACATTGACAAAAGTGACATGTCAGAGATGGGTCTCACATTTTAATGTACAATAGCTTTCGAATTCTATGAAGCATAAATCTTATCTTTTGAGGTATTTTGATACACAAAAAAGTAGTTAAGAGGACCAAATTGTATTTTGTCCTAATCCACACTTCACTGTACTTAATGTGAACCTGTATAATAATTAATATCTCGGGTGAGAAAGACTAAATCAGAAAAGTTTTCAATTCAGTCTTTTTTATTATTTATATAATATTGGTGAAAATTGAAATTTTGAGTTGATTATTGATAAATATATGCGAACTCATTTCTGTTTACCTCGGAGATGAACTAGATGGAACTAATTGGATAGATGGAAACTACGTAGATGGAAAATGCCTAATTTGTATTCGTTTTTTATCCTGGACCTTTTACCTTCAAATATATTTGAGATGGCATTGTTCCTATAATTAAAATTGCTCTTAGATGCATGAAATTTGAGAATTGCAAACTTTTATTAAGAATTATTTCTTTTACTAATAGATTAATTAATTTTGCGTTTCATCTGCTTTTTACGTGAAAAGAGCAAAATATATTGCGTTAGTGTGACCAAATGTCTCAAATTTGTTCCGAATAATAAAAATCGATTGTCTGGGATGTTATATAAAAATTTACTTGTATTAAAGAAATATTAATTAGATTTAATTTTGAAAAATATTTAAATTAGTTCATTTTAAATCAAAGTAAAGCAAAAATGATTTTCATTTCCGACTTTTGATATACGTATCAGGTGATCAGACATTCTAGAATAAGGGGAATAATCTAGATTTTATCTCACCTAGAAAAGTAGTCTCAGAATGAAAAAGCAACCTTTGAATGAAATGTCCGTTTAATAATTTTTAAAAAACATTTCATATTAAAGATGGTTAACTAGATTTATTTTTATAAGAGGTTATATTAGAGATAACTATATTTATTTATATATCTCCTTAACTTCAGTTTTATAGCATCTTTTGATATATAGAATATATGTAGGATGTCTTTCATTTGATCTATGTAGATAAATGAATATGAAGCCGAATATAGTTGTGGGATATTTCGATTTTACTTATATATTATTCTTTCTACTTTTAAAAAAAATTTTGAATTAATCTTTTTATTTTTTCTAATTTTTTTACATATCTGTTTCCGATTTTTTTCAGTACCTTACAGTTAATTTCTGGAATAGGTTTTAGCTTAGATTGAAATTCATATAATATGTTTAATCAAACCATTTTCAATAGAAAATAGGCAAAATTCGCTTTGACTTTAATTATAGAGACAAAATGTTCATTGAGGATATTGGAGATTAAATGCTATTATATAAAAAAAAAGTGTCCTTTAATTCGAAAGAAGGATACTGCTCTATCTAACGAATTCAGTTTATCTTAAAATGTGCAAATATCCATGATTGGTGATGTTTATTACATCAATTGGCAAAATAAACCTCTTAATTTCAGTTTTCATGCCTACAATCTATAGCTATGCATCTTTCAAAGATCAAAATTCTACTGTTTTTTTATATATATAATTAAAGAGTTTTTAATGATAAAGCAGAAGCAATTCATGCTCACACTTCAAATGCACCGTCCTAATTAAAAGTAGTAATTTATTACGCATTTTGTAGAGAAGAAAGGATGTAATATCACAGGACAGGATAAAACGATGTTCAATTAAAATTTAAGATTAAGTGTACAGTTACGTTTACCTTGTGACTATGACATTATATAGATTGATTTTTAAGAAATGATTTAAGAAATTGTTTAAAAACCAGTAGTACGAAAGTCTCATATTTTATCTTTCTAGTCTTGTTTTTATATTTCTTTCAACTTTGTTTTGTATTATTTTCGGCCATCCCTAGTCGATAAAAAAAATCATTGAATTCAATTACATGATGTGAATTGTATTCAATTTCCAATTATTTCTATTTCAGCATATAGTTATTGTATATATCAAAATACTAATACCATTAACAATTAAATATTTATTCAAATGATACTTCATTTAATAATTTGTTATTATTTAAATAAGATTTTATTTTAATACATATATGACGTCAAATGCCATTCCAATTTATAACTAAATTTTCTTCCGATGATATTTTTTTAATGTCAATTTTGTAATTCTGTACAAATTATTTTCAGAAAGTAATTACGTAAGTGTATCCGGGTCGGTTAGGTTTTAGTAAATATTCCGATTAGGGAAATTTTCAGTAACAGTGTATCGGTTGTTCGCTTTGCCCGTACTAAATCCTCACAGCTCCAATGGGCATTGTTTCTCTATCTGGGACTGTTGATTGCAGTTAATGCCGCAAGAGTGACAGCACATATATATTGATAAAAAATGGTACTAATTCATGTATGCAATTATTCACGGCATAAATATAAAAATCCCATAAATAAATCATTCTTTTCTATAAAAGCAAATCTTGCATATTTGGAAATATTTTCCAATAAATCTTTTTATTTACTTAGTTTGCATTTTAAAAATTATTAAACATACAAAACCATACCTTTACTCAACCGCAACATGTAATTGACTAAAATATTTCTAATAAAATTGCATGTTTTTCTCCTTCAATAATATGGTTGTTGATGGATAAGCATCTTAGAACCGTGGATTTTTTTGTTTGTTTTAGGGTAAACTTTGGGTGATGTATTCATGCATCCCAACATCATTTTGGATTAAAATTTTTTTAATGTGGTGTATGAAAGTGTCTTGATTTTAACTCATGAATAAAAGTTCTAAAATATTCTCCTTTGGAAAAACTAAAGCCGGATTTTTTTTTTTTTTGTTGTTGTCAAGAGATCTTAGAAATCCCTTTATGCAAATATCCATGCATGATTTATAGATGGAATGTTGAATGAATAATTTGATTGATCTAATTTTCACACGCATTGCTGGAGCATTTTGCATAGAAACCTTGAAATTAAGTGATTTACTCCCTTTTTAAGGTATTTTGCATTGCGTTCCCACCCAGTGCATTTACTACCGTTAAGTTAGATTTGGTGAATTGCTGGGAAAAGTGATTTGTCGGATATTCGCTTGAATGCCTTTTTCTCCATTTAACAAAACCGCATATTTCAATGATTTCTTTTCCATTTCTTTCGATTGGAATTATTCTTCTGATATATTTTGCAAAGTAAGAGGGTAAGGACTGATTACTTTAAAGACATTGTGATCACTTTGCGGAAGTCATTGGTGACCACACAATTGAAAAATCCAGAATTTCAACCAAATAGCAACATTCTAGGTATTATTTTTAGTCAAAAGATTTTATCAGCCATTTATACCGATGGGTCGCCTGCAGTTTCACAAATAGATCAAAGAGGCACAAACGAAACAGGCATTTTAAAGTTAATAAGGTTTAAAATAGAAATGTTATTCAGATTTTAATGCTGGAATTATATTTAAAATATAAAAATATTAATTCATTTTGAAATGTTTGATTGTAGGAAGTTTTGTTTATATCATACAGTTTTGTTATGTTCATAAACAGTGTGATGGGACGAATTCCTTAATTTTAAACTTGAATTTGCAATTCACAGAACACGAATGTGAGGATGTTTGATCTACGATTATAGATAACTACGGCATATTGCAAAGGAGTTCCCTCCAGTTAAGATTTTACCACTAGTTCATAGTTGTCCTTTGTCCTAAATATGCACAGCAAAATCGATGATTTAGTTCACAGTTTAATTGATAAAAAGACCGATTCGATTTAGCTTGATTATGTCACAGATCTTTATTTGATGCTTAAACATCCTCTGCAAAATTCATTAATCTTTAATCTCAAAACAACATCATTAACTTATATAATATTATGCAATTTCGAAATATTTGAAAATTATTGAAATTGCCTGTTGATTAAACATCAACAAAAATAATAAAATAATAATTATTTAACAATATCGATAAAAAAAAGCTGAAGAGCAATTGGTCTTTAATGACAAAGATAGGATTTACCTAAAAGTCATAAACTAGCATCATATCTTAGTTGCAGTCAACGATTTAATAACAAACATGCCCTGCCATTTCAGTAATTCTCATTCAACCGGATATATACAAATGACGACGGATGAATAAAAAAAAAGTAATTGACTGAATGAATGCACTTCAATATGAATGCATTTAATCGTGTGTAAAGCAGTAAGCTTTTGTTCCGTTTATTTGAATGTAACACATCAATCTCTAGTAACTTTTATCTGTATGCGGTATAATGATCTTTGAGTGGGTTTGTTCGTATGTAATGCATTCATTTCTTGTTACTTATAGTATGATAGAAACAAATAAATGATCGGATTAACTTAGTAACCAGATTTTGAACTTAACCTGGTAGACTATAAAATTGTAAATATATGTATTTTTGACTTAAAATGTAAGATATTTCCCCGCACATAACATATCTTTTGGAAGCAATTCTACGAGATCAAATATAATAATCAGTACTGATCTCAAAATCTCTGGGTGAAAAAGGTGCTTAGTAATAAAGTACACAAACAATTTGTTTATAATATATTTTGCATAACATAAGATTAAGTGCATAAAATATTTTGTATTGATCCATAAATCTAAGTTTTACGAGACTTCAAAAATCGAGAGAACAGAAGTTACGCTGCGCATAATTACACTGTGTTAAATTCTCCTGAATCTAATTGAAGTGTATATTTAAAAGTAATTGATATAGTTAAATAGAAGTATCTTTAATAATCTGAAATTGTTATTTCGCTTGGTGAAATTCTGCATTTTCAGTTTCATGTCATGTATTTTTTTCTACTGTATTAAGACGCGTAGGAACAAATGCATTTAAGCAATATAGGTTCACTTGTAGCATTCTACATACCGAGAACTTGACTTGCTATTAATTACAGTCCAAGCAAGTTTTAATCATAAGAACCATTTCCCTAAAAAGAGCTAAAGCGAAATCATAGTGATTTATTTTAAAAATGGCTGTAATTGCTATAAAGTTGACTAAGTATTAAGTTTGATGATATATTTTTAGATCACTTCTTTTAGTAGTTAAAGAAGGCTTTGTTGCAGCTGGGAAAAACAAATCTCAATTTTTAAAATGAAAAAAAGAAGGGAAAAAACAACCCTCTTTTTTTTTCCTTAACGTGTTATGAAATTCCATACTTGATATGGAATTCTGCATTTCTACAATTAAATATTTATGTCGTGGAATGATCTTACTTAACAGTAAGATTCATTTTCAACAAATAATTTTGTATTTATGCTTTTAACTTTCGTTTCGATACCAACGTTATATAAACTGAAATTAGAGCGATTCATTTAAAAATTTTATTTAATGTGATATGCAATTATATATCAACAAGTTTATTTTAAAGATCATTTCTATGCAAACAGAAAATTGTGCTAATTATAAATAATTACATATATGAATTATCATTTTTATAATTGCAAATTTTATATTGTTATTTCCTACATGTCAACGAATTCATCCATCATTTTTGTTCACAAAATACTGCCTAAATTCCGAAATCCTGTTAGAGAATAATTGTTAATTATGCAAGCTCGGAAAAGTCCTTATTCGAGAGCTTTTTAATCATTTACAGATTATCTCAAAAGATTTTATGCAACTTTTATATGTTCATCGGTCATGACTTTTTTAATAAAAACAAACTGCATAATAAATATGAAGAAAAAAAATGTGGCTACCTTATAGAATATTTTCAAAATTCCTTCCAGCCGCCACAGTTTAGATTTCATAATGTCGTCTCATCGACTTATGTATCTGTTCGGACGACAAGGCCGGTGACCGATGTTACGGTGTATCGTATACCATAGATTTCATGCATTCCTGCAGGAAGAAATCCATAGGAGTGTGATCTGAGAATTGGACACGTGAATGCCAAGTCACTGCCGATGCAGTGATGAAGATAAGTCTTATCAAGGTAGATCTTCGCATCAGTACCAAAATGTGCGGGTACCTCGCTCGCCCAATTTGAAGGCGTCCAGGAATCCACGCGTCAGCATTGTGAATCCTGCATTGTGGCAGGTGGGAAGAATTTTGAAAATGTTCGTATATAGTCATGGATTTTTATTTCATGAGTGTAATTAAGTTTGTATCTGTTAATAAGATCACATTAACACCATTTTTGTACATTACTGACTGGTGCACTCTTTTTTTGGGGGGGGGGGGCGGCGTCCAAAATTCCCATGCAAAACTTGTTTGTCATGTTTTGCCAGACATTAAATTTTTAAATGACTTTTTACGACTTCTTATACATACAATAATAGCGCCACTCATTAAATAATATCGAATAACAGATGCCATTCCGATGTCACTCGAGGCAAAATAAATAACAATTTCTCAAAAGTTTTGTAAAACCACTTATTTCTTTTGCACTGAAGAGTTTTCTTATTGTACCGCAATGGATGAAAATACGATGAATTAATTTCCCTTGCAAATGGGATCTGCTTCGTCGTCTAAGCAAGGAATGCGCATAAATTAGAAGCAGAGAGTTTTAAGAATTACCTATACAAAGTAAAATGTGAAAATCAAATATAACTATTCTGACATCACTTTCGATCTTAGAAAAGAAATTTGGAATGTTTACCAGCTTGTCTTTTGCTGATTGAAGTGACGACATGCATGAGTGAATATCTAATATCTACTTCATATTATTCTGGATCATTTCATCTTATAAAATTTCTTAGCTTAATTAATTAAAAAAACGAATGCAGGTATTATTTTCAGTGACATATCAAGTTTAAAATGAAGCAAAGTTCCACACTGTATCATTATTCTCCAATAACATATCTACGGATGTGAATGCTGTATCATTCATTTTCATTGTGATGGGAAATGACATGAATGCAGTAGCACTCAATTTTTCATTTTAATTCAGAATAAAAATAGCATACCTATTTTTGTAGATAATTTTTTTTAGAAAATGTTTACTATCTGTAAGCGTGTTAAATTGTCCTGAATGTTGTCCTATTGTATTTATAATACATTTTAACTGAATTTAATTTTAATTACGCATTATTTCCATTTCTACTTCTATTAGTTACATTTAAAAATTGTTTAATTACTTGAAACTTTTTGCTTTAGTCCTTTGACCCGTGAAAAGACGTTCTCCTTCTTTCAGAAGGATATAGTTAATCTAGCTTTTTTGCGCAACGTCAACTTGATTTGTCATTGACTACAGTACCAAACTTATCCATATGTTTATCATTCGGGATCATATTTAAACTCAAAAATTTTTGTTCAACTTAAACTCGAAATTTATATAGTTTTAATTTTATTGTTTGAGTTTATAATGATATGAAAAATTAAAGTGGTTTTCCTCTTTCCTCTTGCGAAATTAGTGTAGTTTTGTAAGCAGTGATTGATCGGGTCGTGAAGGTACAAACTGGAACTATAAAAAAATGGTAATTTTAATGGCTTTTATGACACTCTAATTTCTGCATTATGCCTTTCCTTTTGAAACATTATCAGACTGTTGGGGGTGAGGGTGTTCTCTACAAGACTTCTTATTACACGATATTATTCTAATTGTTTTTTTGTTTTTAAACTAAACATAGATTATTTTAATTTTAATTAATCGAATGAGCATTTAAAAATATTTCCATATCACTCAAAACATGCAAAAGTCTGATTCATGATAGCAGATTTAATCTGAACCATGCCCACATATATAAAGGAATTTGAACGATTCTAGCTTTGAATCCGAGTCACACTCCAACTCTGAAGTGGGTACTCTACCATTACGCTACCTCGGCCTTGTAATATATGAACCTGAACACTGAACAATGTGAATTTTAATTTTTTTCCTTCGGCAAAACCAAGCAATGAGTTAATCATTAATGAAAGTTGTGAAAATAAAAGTGTATTAGTAAGTATTCCTTTCAAGAAAGGAATATCCAGTCACTGTCTGTGAAATCTGAAATCCTTTTGTACAAAGAATCAGGAAAATTGAATTATATACAAAGTGTATTTTAATTTTTAGGCTCACGTATTGTGCTTTGAAATAGGAAAAAATGCTGATCAGAATTGCTTCTACTCGACACCAGCATTTTTCAAAGAGGGCAAGACTGTAGTGCACTTTAAGCAAACTTCTCATTTTTTTGAAAATAATTATAATTTAAATCTGTTTTATGATGTGGCTAATAAACTTTTATCGAAAAGGTAGATGCACCATATAGATTTAATGGGTTATTTTTAGATGCATATCCTTAGAGATTATCTATGCAATCTCTTTGTGAAGCGAAACTGGAGCAATGAGAACCCAGACCACGTGACCATATATACGATTCTCAGATCTAAATCTTTTGTACAAAAAGTTGCATAGCGGTTTGTTCCAGTCGGAAGATTTTAACGGAATGCTCTTATGGGATATTGTGCTAAAAAAAGTCAAGGGCCAATGATCGTTCTCAATCTCAGGGTTTCATCATGTAGTCTTGTCACGTTGTCGTCATACAAATCCGTTGACAGACGTTTTTGATACTTTCAAATCTAACGTGTAGGTTTTACGCTCAGTTTTATGTATTCTTGTTTGATATTTTGTGGAACGTGACCATTGAAATTGACCGAGAAAGTAAAGAGGAGTTATTTTGAAATAAATGTATTCGGATGCTACATTATTCTTTCTGCAATAAATAATTCCCTTTCACTGGGTTACTGTTTTGTGATTAATCTTCTTAAAAATAAATTCATTTTTTTACTTCCTGTAAAGAAAGTTCTCTTTGTTTATGGCCTAGATTTATTGTGGATAAGTTTTGAAGCTCTGTAACGTATTGTATTTCATCTGATTTATATAAAGCAATTGATAATCAGTTTTCAATGTGTTATGAATTATGTATATATGTATTTTTCTTTTTTTAGGTGGAAAGTGCATTTATGATAATATTGGCTATATTTGATATATATTGCTTAGCAGAAGCCCAACCTGGATCAGTCCATTATAGATATTTTGGTATAAGCTTTCTCTTTGTTTATAGTGGTAACCAACATGGTAAGTTATACAGTATTTTTAATTCTATTTTGTACAATTCATTGTTTTAAATGCTAAAATTAATCATTAAATATAAGTTATGAAGTATTTACTTTACAGTTAGTAGGATTTTAATACGAGTTTTAAAACTATTATTTGTGAATTATTCTAAATAAAAATTAGAAATTGGATTTAATAACTCTGACATACGAATTTATTTAACTTCCTTATTAGATGACATTTCTATTTTAGGTCTTTATAATTATTTAAATGCATACTATAAAAACATAAAGAACGCCTGATGTCCAAGGGATTTTCTCTTAAATTCATTGTTATTTGGATTCAATTACAGATTTAAATATCAGACCTTCTGTAATTCGTAGCATGATTTCTGTATCATTTGTATCAAATGAAGTTAAGAAGTTTTACATTAATTTTCTGAGGCATTGTTTCAAATTGTTACTAAATGTTGTTCACATGAGTAGAAACAACAGTTTTCAAACTATTCTAGTTTTGCAAGTATCAAACTGATTCGCATTTAGATACATATTTTTTATTTTATATACAAACAAAGGCTCAATTTGGCATTTTATGTTTCTTAATTTTGCAATCTAGTAACATCTCTAATATTGTTTAATTGCCTTACTATATTAAATACAGCGGAACGGGATTGTACAAAGTAGAGGTTGTTCTATACGATGTACATTGTACAAATCCACTCCGCTGTGCAGGATGACGTCGTACAAGCTTAGTCATGAATTTAAACTCGGTGGCTTCAAATAACTCGAAAATTCTGTGAAAAGAATTTTCATCCTCGCTCATCGGCTTTCGTTATAGGATAGTTTTTTCTCCACTAATCTAAGCTTTTTGTATTGATACTTCATCCAACCATTATCTTAAAAATGCCCCTGAAAAGGAAAAGGTAATACTGCCTCTCTTTTCCTTGTTAAAAATCTATAGCTATCAAATAGCTAAAATTTTTTAATTCGTTTGTTTCAGAACAATTGCAGAGTACAACGAAGTTTAGAATTTTCTTTTTTAATAACTATAGCCAATGAAAATGCGACTGTAACTACCAACGACTGCATCACCTGTGAATGACTGTAAACATGTTTCTAAGCGTCGTCCGTACAGGTGGAACTCGATGAAATTAAACAAATTCCATTCTAAATATGAAGTTTTAGCAAATAGCATAGGCGATCATGGGTATTTAAAATTATAATTTTCTTAAACATATGCATTATTTTATAATAGAAGAGCATGGGACAAGTTATAATAGAGGTAAGCTAAGCAGTGTTTATTTTTTAAATTTTTATATAGTTTTCATAAACATGATCCATATGGAAGGTTCTATTACGTCACCATAATCAAAGTGCAGTCGAAACGGGTTGTGGGAGATTGTTAACACATATTCTAGCTAATTGACGGGTGGAAATATTTCGCAAATTTTGATTTAATATAAATAAGTTGATCTTTTTGAAAATTTTTTTACTTGTTTGTTTTGTTTATGCATTAAGTTTTAAAAGAATGTTTTTACTAATAGCAATATTTGGTTTTTATAAATTAATAAAAATGTCTGAAAATATGCGATGGGTGCAACTTATAATATATTATAACTTGGATGGGATTTATTTTGATTTCTGTTTTATCCATGTTGTTAGACTTTCTGTTTTAATAGTAGCATACATCCTCAACGATCAGATCTCTCCCTCGGAAAGAGTTTAACAGAGGTTCACGTAACCCCCCCCCCATCCTAAATGACCCATTTGGAAAAGAAGCAGTGGAAAAAGAATATGTGACATGAATAATAAGAAATGAAAAAAAAAAAAAGAAAAAGAAAGAAAGGACAAGGGAATGTTTAAGAAAAATGATCCAAAAGAAAAAACAAAGGGAAAAAGGGTGAAGAAGAGGATTTTGAAATCGCGTACAAATTCTGAAAAATAATAGTTTTGCTTGGTTTGAGGAGATTTGCTCTGTAACTATACATTAACATTCCATTTTGAAACAGCATTAGGGTTATTTTGGAACAGACCACGTAATTTTTAACTACGGAAAGGATAGCACCTGAGCACGACGAGGATGGAGTCCCTTCTTCAAGCTTCTGTGCTACGTCATCAGAGGACCTATGACAGAATTGGCGTACATTAAATGCTCAGTGTACGCCATATTTTCGATTTCGGTGAAATCGAGTTTCGAATCCATAACACTCTGGCTCCGAAGCCGAGACATTGCCACCACACCATCGCGGCCCTCAAATCTGGTGAAGAAGAATGGGTCCAATACTTAATTTTCAATGAGTAGATACAAAATGTGAGCGATAAGAAGTAGTCTATCATTTGTTTGCATTAACTGCAGTTTTGATGTAGATTGACTTTTATGTTGATTGATTAAATAATTTTTATCTTTACTTTACTTTAAACCACTTGATATTTAATTTATTATCAGTATTCCCAGTGTTAATTATTACCAAATCTCTTATGTGATTTAATTGATAAAATAATGATAAAAAGAAAATAATTTTAATTATTGTTATTTTTATTATTATTACTTGTTAAATATTCGGGGTAAACTGTAACAGCCGACAAGTTTTGAGAAAACATTGCTGCTACTAAAATCAACAAAGTTTTTGAATGTTTTTTTTTCATACATAATATGAGTAAATAATTAATCTATAAAAAGGGTTTTAATCAAGGAATCACAAATACATTAAAATATAAACATTTTTCAAAAAATTATTATTGGTACCTTCGGTCTCTTCTACGTTAGAATAATATTAAGGGCGATTTAATTTAATGCACTGATACATTTTGTAGCTTTGCCGTAACTGTCACTTAAACTGTATTTTACAATAGTTTCACACATTTGTTTAAGTTAAAAAATATTTTGGAAATTAATATTTCGTCAATTCATTCTGTTCTGTTTTAAATTCCGAATTCTGTAAGATGTGAAAAGTTTCGCTGGGTAATATTTCTCTCAGAGACAATTTATTTTGTTGTGGAACTTCAAAATGCGCAATTGAATCAAACGAGTAAACAGATCGATCAAATTGTCAACCATCGAAGTGATTATTCTTGTTATCCATACATTTACAAAAATCATGTCATTTTCCGTATTTTTTATCATTATTTTGAAATAAATTTTGACATACTTTTCCACTAAAATGCATTAATCTCGGATAAAGTTAATTTTTAGATGGTTTCTTCACTTTGATAGAAAACAAGGCCTTGCATAGGAAGATGTTGCCATGACTTTATCTAAAATCACATTTTGTGTTATTCATTCATTTTTGGTAATTAAATCAATATCAACCTTACTTTTAGATTCGCAGATTAGAAATTAAAAAAAAAACTTTGGAATGAAAAAGGCCAATAATTTCAATATGATATTACAAACTGATTTTAGTAAGATATTACACTGAGGTAATGGTCTTAACTTTTCACAATATCTTGTATTTTAAAATGGACAAAATTATAAAATTTATTGACGAGCAAATATCTGTTTTTGTAGTTCATGAATCTTAATTCTCTGTTTCTTAATTTCGGATTTTCTCAAATTTCTGTGTGACAATACCTACTCCATTCATTTGAACATTTTCTGGACTTATCTGTTTATCACAGAAACCACTCTATAAATACGAAACTCAAACAATTTCAGACCCCTTCAAAAGCCTAATTTAACAAATTATGTCGCACTGTCGTGCAAAGCAAGAAGTGTAGTATAAAATTCATGTGCAAGAATTAAAAGTAAGGAATAACTATACTAAAATGCTTGCCTAAATACGTCAGAAAATCTCTTTAACTATTATACTGGTTAGCCTGAGTTAAATTTTGAACATTAAAATTCATTGACGCTAATAAAAAAATTTAAATGTGAAGGAGAGAAAAACGCTTTAATATTTGACTGAAATTTTAATTCCTATCATTGAATTTTTGTTCTGTCTAATTTATATAAATATAACGGTAACGTAAGTGGCACAGAAATCGCTCGTATTACTTATTGTCGAATGGCAACAATCAAATGTAAACAAATTACTATACGAACGATTAAAACTGCTTCATTGAACATTTTCACAACTGTGTTTAGTTCAATGCTTCGTTAATTAATGAAGCTGAAAAGTATTATTAAAAATGATCTGGATAGGGTTCACCAAAAACTCTGTTCAGCCAGAGAAAATAAGATGAAAAAGAAATTAAAAAAAAGATGTCAAGTAAAGCTAAATGTAGTGCGAAAATAAGCCTAATCATTGCTATATGAGTTATCGCTGTGACTTATTTATGAAAATTAATAATCATATCTATTAAAGCATAATCTCAATAAATAATTTTTATATTATCTTAAAATTAAAATTAATAAAATTACCTTTTTGTGGTATCAATTTCATTTTTGTGCAATGTTTTTTTTTATTTTTAAATTTTTTTTCAATGTAATGCACAAATTGCAACAATTAAATTTTAATGTTATGACATTTAAATTCATTCATCAAAACATTTAATTGCATGCTTTTGCCATGTTAAAATTAAGATTAAAAAAAACACACTTTCTTTGGACATTAATTTTGAAGTAGGATTTTCATGTTGAAGGATTTTTACTTTTATTTTGTAGTATATGCACTTTTTAAATTACATGTGTGTTATAATTTGATTTGACTTATTCAATTAAATTCGTGTTTTTCATTTTTCATTCTTAACAAATAATAAGGTGTAGTAAAAAAATATGCATTCCACATTAGTATTTAACAGCCTAAAAAGCTATTATATGGGCGAACAAGTTGGCTACTATAGGCGATTAGTTGGTTATAAAACTTTCTTCTATCTTTTGTGTGAATGAATTTATTTAAAAAATTGTACTTATTTCATCGCTGAAGACACAATGTGTGGAATATTTAAATAGTGAAAACAATTCAGAACGAAATACGATTTTTTCATTGAATTAGTCAAAGCATTTTCGAATTATATACAATACCTCAACTTTATTTTGGTAAGTAATTCAAGAGATCTTGGAGCAAAACTCGATTACGACGAGTTTAAATATAAACATTCCAATTAATCACGTCACTATGAATAGAAGAATTTTGATAATTATGAGGAGCCAAAAAATTTCCGGGTCATTTTGAAGAATCTGAGAAAGATAGTATGGATGGCATGCTTACCTTTTGTCACTGAAAACATTAAATAACATTTCCTATCACGGCGTTTTCATGATTGGTGTCTGAGGGTAATACCTATAACAACCGTCTTCTAGTTAGTTCCAGGATTAATATTTTAATAAGTTCAGTAGTTTGTTTTGAATCTATGCAGCCTGATTATTTTTGTTATATTCGAACTTAAGTTTAATAATTGAAATTTCGTCCAATTTTTCTTATTTTGGTACATCAAGCGGTGCGTGAACAGTTCGAAAATAATTATAATCGTATGACAATAACGCCAATATACATTTGATTTTTGAAAACGACTTATGACGCATGTCAAAAAATGTGGAGTGATTTTTTTTCCCAGTAAGCATTTACTTCTTTGTTAAGATTACAAATTTTCCTTCAGCTGATTTATATTTAATTGTTTGTCTTCAATGTCATGATAATTGTCCAATTAATGTCTTGATTATGTAATTTAATATAAACCAACCTAATCGATGGATACTTAAAACATATGCTCATTAGTATAAATATGTTTTTTTTTATATTTTTGAATAAAAAATAGATTTTGGAGAATATGAGAATTACGTTCTCATGATGGAAAATCGATATTTTCACCGAGCAGCATAGTTTTACAGCTTTCGCAGAATCAATTATTTATTTTTTCTTTCCAAAAATAGATTGTTTCAACTAAATACCAGGAGATATTTCACGAAAATATCAGTTCTAGAAATAAAATTTCACAATCACCGGCGTCCTGGCATCGGGGTAGCGCGTCTTCCCGGAGATCTGGGCGCCTTGGGTTCGAGTCCCGTTTCGGGCATAGTTGTTATTCATCTGTTCTATCTGTGCGATGTGTGAATGTGCCCCCCCCCCCTGTAAAAAGGGGTTGCGCAAGCGAATGTGATGCGTGAGTAGCTAAGACGTACTCTTGGCCCTATTTGGCGCTATTAAAACAGGAGACGCTCCCTTGGCTGAAAATCGCTGGCTCCGTCAGCGAGCTTGTCCATTATAAACAGCAAATTTCACAATCTTTTTTTAACACTTCAATATAATGTATTTAATGAAATTCCATCGGCGTGAAAAATGAAATATTACGCTCATTTCCATTCTTATTTTCTCGTCTGATTACCACAATCTCTATCCGTAAAAAAGGCTGAGAAGGAGTGAGGTTTCCCTTTTCACACACCCCTCGCCACGTCGCTGCTTATAATGTATCAAGTATTTTGAATATTTCTCAAAATATTATCAGAATTTCAGATTCGTTGAATAAATTATATGTGTCAATTTTTGAATAATTTCTTAACGTCCCAATAATTTCCAATTTTATTTTTATAAATTTACTTTTAATGAAAGAAAAAACTAGTTATTTGATTACAGAATTCACAATAAACACAAATTCATTCACCTTTCATATTGTTTTACAATAGCAAATTTGTGCGTAATATGATTGCATTTTCATTCCATCCGTTCGAATAAAAAAGAAAGAAAAAAATAAAACGTAATGTAATTTCTTATAAATGTAATTCCCGAATATTGTATTGAAAATCCCGAAAAAAAAAAAAAAACACTACTTCGTTTTATTCTTTGTGTTCTTATGAATGCCTTGCACCTTCAAATCCATTTCCTTTGACGGAAAAGCATGGTATGTCGTGATGGCACTTCAAGGACAAATTTTCGTTTTCTGTTATTTGAAAAGCATTGTCAACTGGAAATAGCTCAGTTGAGGACTACATCTGTGATATACGTTCAGCCTTCGTAGTAGTGTGTGTGACCTACGACAGAGAGAGAACATGTTGATATGTTAAATCGGGTAGAATTTTTTTTCTCTCTAGATTTATTTATTGTCTGACTCTATATTATTACATCGGTCATGTGATAAGACTGTTTCTTTGATTTTAACTATCGCGTCCATTATTTTTATAGAATTGTGAATGAAAATTTTAGAAGGGATGTCGTAAATTTTATAAAGTCCTTCAAATTCAAATATAAATTATATGATGGCTGAATTCTTTTTTGTTTCTTTTCAATTAAAAATTTTAAATGAATAGCCGGGAACTGAGTTTGTATATTATTGAAATGTTAAAACTGTGTTAAGACACTGAGGAAAAATTTCCAATATTATTTATATATATATTTTCGAGTACAGATTTTTATTAGTTGCTTATCTTTTATAAATGCTATTGGCTGTCCTTTTAACAGATTATCCTGATGATTCGTTAAAATAATTTGATTTCTTCTCACAGTTAAAAGATTTAACTTCATTTCTCTGACTTGACATCATTGCATTAAATTCGTGATAAAACAATTTTTAAATAAATGAATTATTTTTATTGGACTTTTGAATTGGAAAATTTAGGAAGTAATTTCAAAAATGGTGCTGTTTAATCTTGCGAATTCAATTGCTGATCACACAGAATTTGATTTTTTATTTATCTTATCAATTACAAAATAATTGATGTATTATTATGAACAAATCATGTATATATTAGGAATGTAAAAATGTTTTAAAACACCGATGGAAAGTGCTGACATTACTTGCTTTTCTTTTAATACAGATTTTTTATTGTTATTTTTAATTTTTTATTTAATTTTTACAAATGCTTTTGGTTGTCATTCTTATACTATGTTGAAATAAATAATTTTTGCTCACTATAATGCACCTACTTTTTATTGTGAGGTTTTATATCAATACATCAGTTTTGTAATTAGATTATTCCTTTAATTTTATATATCGCATGTATTTAATTAGATCTTTAAGATATATTTTCATGTTTAGAACCAATTTATACGATTTCGCGCTTGATATTAATCATGTGACATGTATACAGGATAAATTGAATTTAAATATGTGGTTTCACATCTAATTACATTTTGTGTAATGTATTGTGATGACTGATTGACAAAATTCCAATGACTTACAAAATTTACAAAATTTAATTGAAGCAGCACACTTATATCATGTAAGCATGAATTTGCCCCATTTAGCATATATGTACATATATAAAATTGGCATTTAAAATGTGTTAAAGTGATAAAAATGCCGATATTGTTAAAAGATTTTTTAATTCATTTATTAGCTGTAAGAAGCATTGCAATTAGTCCGTTTTACGAAATTTGTGAAATATTTGAAATAGTGATGCAATATGTAATGACTCCTTAAAATTCCTTAACGTCAGAATTTAATAATTGTACAAATTATTATTCATTTGAGATACAGTGAATGTCTGCGTAAAAGCACATAATTATTAATCTGATTACCTATTTTTCAGTGTAAATTTTCCCTTTTTCTGATGCTTTTAGTTTAAATAGTTATGTATACTCTTAATCTCCCTTCTGCAATGAACGTTTTTATTTCTTTTATCGTTTTGCATATATATGTTGCCAGTTTTGCAAGCCTCAGCATTATATGACCAACGCAAATGAGCAAATCATCAAATAACTGACTACAAAATGTTTTATGTTATAACTCTGACGTCATGCTTTTTTCCTTCAATAAGAAGCACAATGAATTTAAAAACCAGATTCTACGCGTTTGATAGAAGAAGAAGAAGTTTAAAATAATCGATATAAATTTAGCGGTATTTGTATCATGTAAGCCTTGAAAGCTATTGTGACTTTCAGCTGCTAATAATTTATTCACCTGCCCTGAGAGTTGAGCCGATTCTTTTTCTTTAAAACTGGTTGTATGGAGAAAGCAGTTTTGTAGGCGTTTGATTATGGGCTCGGTCGTCTCCCTTGAAGAGTCAATTGATGGGCATCTATATATTTAAAATAATTAGCAAAACCAAAGAGCCAGTCTCCCAATCCCAGCTACAAATTCGATTTTGCTACTTTTTATGATGCATAAAGGCTCACGACCCCTAGATATGTCATCAGTGATCATTTGCTCCTCTTTACCCTCCATTTTCGTAAGAAATCTCAAAAATATTTTATTATTTTACAACCCATGGGGGAAAAACCGCGTTAGAGTCCCTCAGCCATTACCCCTGCAGCGACTTCGCCAATTTTCATTTCATATTAATGCTCTTGACTGCTAAATACGTAATCATTTGTCTCCCATTCCCCTCTTCTCTCCATTTCTGAGAGATATCTGAAAATAAAATTTTTATGGAGAAAATAATTGGGCCGGTTTCTTCAATTTTATTTAACAATTTATTTTGTTACTTTGTAAGCAAAGTAACCAAACAAAATGATCTATGTTTATAGTTCAAAAATAATTTATTGCTTTCTTTTGTTGTAATAAACTGTATTGGGTTGTTCGGAAAGTAATTTCGTTTTTTCCCGACAGAGGATTTAATTGTATTTTTTTGCATCCAACTTCACATTTAAGCCGTATAATTTTTATATGCTTTGAGAGCTCATATAGCAAGGCTTGTGTGTGAAAAATTCCAATTAATTCTACGCAGTAGTTTTTGGTTGGTGCCCTTTTAAATATGGAGAGCGATAAGCAGCATTTTCGACATATCTTACTGTTTTACTACAGAAAGGGTAAAAATGCTGTTCAAGCCAGAAAGAAATGGACCGATGTGTATGGAGAAGGTGTGTTGACATTACGCCAGTGCCAGAACTGGTTCGCTAAATTTTTTAGACGTTAAAACCTTCACCTCAAATGAGGAGGTCAAAAATCACCTCGATCTGTTTTTTGGCAGCAAAGACCAAAAATTTTATGAGCGTGGAATTATGCTACTACCAGAAAGATGGCAAAAGGTGTTGGACCAGAAAAAAAAAACGAAATTACTTTCCGAACAACCCAATAGTTTCACAAAGTTAGTTGACATGACAAAACTGTTGGACATCGTCGGCGGCTGCTACTATTGGATAATTTTATACCGATGGCATTTATACCACATTGCTAAAGAATTTGGCATGAAATAATCCGCAAGCAATATCATATAGCTTGTTTCAGTTTGTAAAAGTTTGATAACAGGTACAAGATGTTTAAAAAAATTGAAAGGTGAATAAATACAACAGAATTTATAATAATACACGTTCCCGTCCTGACTTCAAAATTTATCATTAGTTCGAATCTGGATTGTTTTATCGGGAAATTTAACTTGAAATGAAGTTAGAAAAATGAAGTTTCGTTTAATTGATTAATAACCTACGCCAGAAACAGATAAAAAAAATCTAAAATACTTTGGTATGAAACATTCTATTGGTTTTGTCAATCCTTTAACCATATATTTAGAATTCAGCCTGTAGTTGTTGATACCAAACAACCTGAATATGCGAGAAAATTATTACAACAACAAAAGAGGGGGAAATATAGCGATATGCCGTTCATCACCAGAATTAGTTTCGTGAACCGGCTATTTATCAAAATTGAAGGGGAAAAAACCTGTTTTGTAATAATTTATAGTTATTCAAAGGTAATTTTTGCCTTCGGTATGCAAACCATATTTGTTTCTACATGCATAAGCTAATCTGGAAATCGTGTTTCGTGAGTTAATTAAAGAAAGAAATTCGAAGGCCTTGCAAGCGGTTGATTTTTACCATTAAATGTGGAATAAAGCATTAATTTTTTTTTTCAATACCAGTTAACAGAAATCCAAAGAATTTAAAATCAAGTATGGACAAATACAAGGAAAACTTTTAGACGTTTTAAAATTTGAAATTCTTAGACAAATAAACTTTTTATAATATAGCTTTTATTATTTTCTTCCTTTTTCGTATGGTTATGACACAGAAGTTAAATGAAATAGACTGTAACACTGTCATTAAGAACCAGGTGTTAGGCACAGAAGGATAGATAGGGTAACAAGCCTTTTACTGGGTTCAAAACTCGTTTCAGCTCGTTATTAAGAAAGTCCTTTGCATTTTTTTCTGATTTTTTTTAAATTATAAAATAAAGGAATATATTTTCTTTATCAGTGTTTGAAAACCTCATGATTCATGTGGACTGTCTCCAAGTGAATAACAAAACCATAAAAGAAATTTTTCCCCAAAAATGCAATAAAATTAATAAGAATATAAAGAATCGAGTGAATAATAATACAGTGAAAATGAAGTCAAAATATTATACGCCCAGTTAATTAATTAAGGCACTTGGAATTTTTAAAAATAAATGTTAAACTTGTTCTACACAACTTTTTTAATTTTTAATCATTTTTCATTTAATTTTTTTAATCATTTTTCATTTAATTTTTTTAATCATTTTTAATTTAATTTAATTTTTCATTTAATTAATCATTTTAATCAATTTTTCGTCCTTATATTTCAATTATAAATTAATTAATTCATAAACTTATTGTTACATTGAAACTTATTTATTAAAAGTTTTTCTGCTTCATGCAGAAAATATAATATCTAAATTCTTTTATTTATTAATTTTAAATTTTTCTAAGGTCATTTTTAAATGGGGGAAAAAAGAAAGAGATATAAATGAAAATCATTGTACTTTTTATTTATTTTATAATATTGGAAATAAATGTTAAAAAATTCAATATCTACATTATTGTAAAAAATTAAATAAAAAGAATTATGTGAAAAATTATTTCATTTCGCATAATTTTGAGGAAAATTCTTTTTAATGAATGCTACGGGATTGAAATCAGCAGCTTTAAACAATATTTTAATGAATTGTGTTTGAAAAGGAAAAATGATCTGTTAACATGAATTTTGAATTTTTCATTCCATCGCTTATTTTAACACTTAATTGTTGGTCAAAGCAGACTAAAGCATTTTTTGTACTTTCAAGAAAGTGCTGCTGTAATTTTTCACGGTTACTGACTTCGACCTTTCACTGCGTTCTATTTTACATTTGGAACGAGAAAAATTCACGCTTTGGAGTTTTATTCATTTTTACATAGCATTTTGTGTTGAAAATGCATCATCTAAAGAAAGCGTATTCAGTAATGGATGGACTGACGATGAAATTTTATTACTTTTGAGTTTGTACGGATACTTTAAAATTTCAGAAATAGGTGAATATTAAATTGATCTATTTACATATTAATATTAACAAAAGTCGATAATTTAGCTTTATGATTTGTTGCTCTTGAACGGAATATCAATTTTAAGAGATTTTTGCAACAAGATTTTATTTTTATTTAAACTATATTTCGAGAGACTGAATTTTATTTTCTTTAAATAAAGCAATATAAAATAAGGGATAACGATTGATGAATTATAAAAGAACAATATTTTAAATTTTGTTTTGATTGCTCTTAAATTACTTTTTGGGATTTTTAATATATAATCAAAGCTACTATAATTTTTGTAAAATATTTATTTGCTCCATGAAAATTTCTATTCCTTTAAACTTTGTTTCTTAATATAGCTATGTATTGAAGGTTTTTATGTCAATGAGAAATCAATTTATTACATCTACCCATAAGTGAATAGTAGCACATCTGCCAATACTGAAAAAGAGAGGAAAAAAAAACAGTATTTGATATTATGTGACTAAAATGGAAAAGCATTACTAGAAAGCATTCTTTCCCCCTTTTTTTATGCTGTTGTCGTGTGAACTTTCATGGAAATCATTTCACTCAAAAGCAACCGGATCAATTAACATTCCAGCTTAATTTTTTTGTAAGCATTTAAATTCACTACGCCTTTTACCGCCTTTTAGTGCCATAAATAATATTTTCGTTCAAAATGAAAACATTTGTTTACTTCGTAGTTATCTTATTATAAAAAAAGCAATCACCGAGTACTTCTTTTCTGTTACTAAAAGCGGAAGAAAAACAAAGCTTTATGTAAAGAAATTATACACCATCAACCGAAAGTGTGAGTAATAGTCGTTTCTCCATGAGATATTCTTGGAATTTTTCACACCAGCTCTTCAGCTGTGTATACAAGTATTGCATTAGCATGATTTCGTATCATTCCTAGAATTGCCATCATGAGATTTCATTCCCTATTTAAATTCCAATGCAAAATCGTAACCGTATGAAATTAAATATTTATTTAGGTTTTGGCAGTCATAAAAAATGTACTACCCCTTCCTTCTATGCTGTACTTTAGTGTAAGAGCAGGTATTCTATGACCTTGATCTATTTCTTTTCAGCAACCACAGTTGAGTTGGATTAACGCCCTGTTTTTGAAGTAAAACGATGAATATTTTGGAATAGAGTGTATAATGGTGAACTATTGCTAGATGGGGAAAAAAAAGGCATCTAAACTGGTCAACACCTCTACAAAATTCTTTACTCAGTCAGCTGGAGGACATTTGAAGCTTACAGATTTAACCACTACATGAACAAATTGAATTGTATCGAATCTTTACTATTCTTTTTCAAATGTATAGATTGCAAAATTACATGGTTATATAACAATTACATGACCTTATGGTAAAATCACGGATTCGAAACCCATACATCTGAATCGAACGTGTTTTGAATGTGGGTTGGGGATTAAACATCTTTTTGTTGGCATAGTGAATTGACAATGTTTTAAAATGATGAGATTTATCTTTAATATTTACCATTTAGCTTCAAAATGAGACATTAATAAAATTAAAAGAAGATAATGTTTACCGTGCAAGTCTCTGAAAACCACCCGCATGTAACTAAATTTAATGTAGAACATCTCAACCATCTTTCCTTCCTATTTCGCATTCTTAATTCGTTTTGGTTATTTCACTGAGAAGATATCTTCCTGAATATTAGTAGCCATTTTCTGTCAGTAGTTTGGATTTTAACTGAGTTTTTTAGCGCTCTGTGGATTCTTATTCTCCATCTAAATTAATCAATAGAAAAAAAAAACCATGATTGTTCTTGCTTGCTGTTTAAAATCATTGAAGGAAAATTGTAGTAATTGGGGCTGTCCTTTTTGGCTTCTGAAATACATTCGAATAGGAAAGAATTCCTAATTGTTATGTTAATAAATGTTTAACATTGTCAAAGGAAAATGGTTGTAATTAATGCATACTGTTTTTGTCTTCAGAAATACATTCCACATCCGTATGCCAATCAAGAACTGTAAACTATTGTTTGGTTGATATAGAATATAATACATAGTAGAAAGTACAAAGAAGAAAAAAAAGCTCCCTTTTTAATGAGAAGATATGAAAATACATTTGTATAGTAAAACAATTTCGTTTTTTCATCACAAATGACGTTTTAGCGTGTTGGTTCAAATGTGCCGTTATCGATCACTGTATTAGCGTTTTCGCTTTTCGACTCGCGTGAGAGCTGTGCATTTGAAAATATAGGGCAATACGGAGAAATTTATTCATTTTTTTTTTCTGGGACTATTTGTAAGAAATTTTTTCTGTGCTGCTGCAAATGTCTCATATTCGTCTTCTAAATTTTAAATTATCCGTAGGTGCTTTCTGTGTTGAATAAGTTTATATCATTTGTTTTCTTAATGAATTTATAACCATCAGCTTTTTTTCTCTAGATTTAGAATACAATTTTATAGCTTTCGAACAGAAACTTATAAAACGTTTCATATAATTTATTAAAGAAATAAAAGCTAAATCAGTTCTAGATTTTGCTGATTCAAAACACTTTGAAAATTATTTTCCTCTGGTAGCTTCTCTCTTTCAATTGTTTCCATGCTACTTAAATAATCAGGAATATTTTTAGTTATTTAGGAGAAAATCTTGAATGAAGAAAAAATACATGATTTCATAGCATGTTAGATGATATGCACAATTTCTTTTTATCATATTCTTGTGATATATCTTTAATTATATCTCTTACAGCAAGAAATATAATAGTTCTACTTCTATCTGCATCCCTGTAGTTTTTAAATTCAGTAAAACGTGGTTAATTTGAATGTTTTTTGTTCTCTTCAGTCCCTCTTGTACTTTGAATTTCCTATTAATATAATGTTAAGGTATCATATATAATTCTAATTTATTATAACCAATTCCAAGTCAAAACTATAAATTATTTTTAATTCTAATTTTTCATTGATTAAATATGTCCGTACTTTGTGACTTCAATGATATTAAATCAATTATTTTTAAAGGCCTTTAATTTATTCGATCGCCATTTATTTAGTCAAAAAAGTAGTGAAATATTTCTCACTGTTCAAAATGCTGTTTCTGGATTAAGATAACTTGATTATTTAATGAAATAAATATTTTAAAATTAATAAAAAATTTGTATTATTAAAATGCATATCTTTATTTGCTAAAATTACTTAGTAGTTATTTATTAATGATATATTGATTAATAAAACCGTTAATTATTCAAGATAAAGTTTATTGCCATTTTCAAGTTAAAAGATGGTGTTTTTCTCTCTCTGTACTCATGTTTAGATTTAGTTTTTCTTATTCCGAATTTTCGAATAAGTCGAATTTCTAAATCCAAATCTTTCTTTCTTTCATTTTTAAATGAGTCTTTTTCTCCAAATTAGCTAAATTACACTGTGAATTAATTTATGTTATCACCTGGTGATTTATTGAAATATCTGGCTGTCCTTATTATAGTTATTCAAACAAATAAATTAGAAAGACATTATTCCGTTTTCGTTGCTGAAGTTTTTTATTTCATTAAATACACGCTTCCTATCTGTTTCATTCATATCAGATATTAGATAAATTATTCTTGAACGGACGCTGAGCTCGACCCTAAACCACGCAACCAATTTTGGCTAGATTTCAAGTGAAACGAAGATACGAAGAGAAAGAGTTTATGATGTCTTCCCACCAATATTGGGAGAGCAAAGAAGACAGCGTCTTTATTTCAGTTTTTAGAGCCAAATATGAGAATTGCGTGATAAAAAATTTGGTATGTTACAGCCATCATTTCCCCTTGTTTCGCCACTGGTTTTAGCGTAAGAACTCCAATTTTATATCTAGATAAGAGAATACAGGTTTCGGTCTTCATATGTGGTAATTTCGGAAAGAATGGAGTAGTAAAATAAGACACACAATTAGTCATTTATTTGTAACGTTTTGTCTCGAGAAATAGTTTAAAATTAATCTCGTTTTTCTGAAATATGGTCGGATGATGAGAGTAAGAATGAATGTGCGCATACCGCGCCGGACCTTTGATGACATCGGATCTGAAGCCTATTTCATTTTTTGAAACAATACGCTTTTAAGTTCTTGTTTTACTTATTTTTCTTAAATAATACAAAAGAACTCAAAGTATTCAAAAGACTGTGGCCTTTGTTTCAGCGAATAACAAATCGAGCATTTGAATGTTATACGATCGCGATGAATTCAATAATGAAATTTTCAAAATGCGTGAGAGGGTGGATATCTGGAATTTTCTCAAGGGTTTTGTGAATCGAATTTTAACAAATGTCTTTCTTTTTTTCAGTTCGAAATCTGCTGATTTTCTGCTCAGTCGTTTCATTCGTTCTCGCTGTATGCCTCATGGCTACTTCTGTGATACTAATGAAAGCCTTAAAGAAGGTAGGCATGGCTATTTTAATTTATATTCTTTCAAATGAGTACGAATAAATTCATGATCTGTTGTAATGTTCGAAATGGATTCAGTAAAGATGACAATGATGTAGGATTTTGTTATATTTTGCGCAACTCTTCGTAGTCGTTTATTTTTCTGTTTTGAATTTATTTTATTCAAAATATTTCAAATTTTTGATTGAAATTTATTATTTCTGCTTACTGTTGTATTTTTAAATTATAATTTTTGAGCAATGAAACCTTCTTAATTTTCTCTGAAGCGGAAAGCTAAATAAAAATTTCACGAAATAGAGGCAGTATTGATTTAATATGATCTCTAACATTAAAGAAATGAATGCGGATTAAATTTTAATTAATTTATAACTTTAAATTGAAATAACTTCACAGAGTTTTATTAGATGTAGCTGCAAATGCATGCTGCGAGAAAGAACTTAATATTGTTAATGGCAACTCTAATTTCTTTCTAAATGTCTTCTAAATCACCATATTCAATTGATGTTAATTTTTTATTGTTAAAAATTTATTATTATTATTTCTACCAGAATAGATATTCGAAAACCGATTTAAGCCATGAAGACCAACGCGAGTTATTGGCAGTCTATAACTCGCCAATAGTTATCCTTCAATACACCAGGATAACTATTGCCAATCAATGTCCAAATAGTTATCCTGGCGTATTGCATTGTTCATTTTATTCACCAGACATTAATTCTTAAACAATATACGAATTAGATTTGATTGGAAGATTAAATTTTGAATTAGTTTTGAAGCCGAAAAGCATTGTTAGCCTTAAAATGCCACAACTGATAAATTTTCAAGCATAGAAAAAAAATAAAAAAATACTTGAGTTTTTATCTACCCGTTTGTCTGCGGCGCTATTATGTTACCCTCGAATGTTCTCAGTCTGGTAACATTATCAATTAAATTCCTTTTCCAAGTTCTTTTCAATAAAAAATTAGAATGCTATCTGTATTATAAAATGCTTTAATTTAAAGCTGTGGGTTAATTAAAACTTACTGTATTTAAGAAGTGCATATTGTTGTAATATTTGAGTGAAAATATATGATGCCAGAAAAATCACGACTTCCTGAAATATTTGAAAATCTGCGATTTCTTTCTTCCATATTCTGCACGAATTTATTATCAAAATGTTCAATAAAATTAGTTAAACTTTTCTATAGATTCTGCGAGGAAGATTAATTCACTAAATGCATGCGTTTTCTTCCATCACTAGTGTATGCGAAGAACCGAAATGTTTTTTTACTATAACAGCGAAATGATGTAGAGTTCTTTTCCTTCCATAAATTCCGTCCAATTTCATTTGAAAGCGTTATACTTTCATTTAACTTAATTTGTTTCATGCTTTTAAAAATAGAATCAATTTTTTTTTTCTCTTTTTCTAATGTGTTAGGGTATGGACATTTTATACACTTAGGTGTTTTGGATGACAATATGCTATATTAATATTTTGAAAATTCATTTGTCAATTAATCATTTATTTAATTAAATTTTATTTATGTACTCCACTGCCGCCTAGTAATGCATTTGACAAATGACTGATTTCAAAATTCCATTACATTTATATCAAAGCTTTGTAAATTAAGAACCAAGAAATAAGAAAAAAAAAAGGATAAAATAATATATAATATAGTTTTAATTTTCTATTTTTAAAGAATTCTATTTCTGTACATTGATTTTATTGTGTTTTTAAAAATTATAGATTCAATTTAGTCATTTCTCCTTTCCTCCTTAATACTGTTTCATTATCAAAAATGTTTATATATCGAAAAAAAAAGCCTTTTTTAAACGTTTAGATAAAGTTAACTCTCTAATATCAATTTCTCTTGTGCCATACAAATAGTGGGGTTTGATCTTTAAATTTTTTCCATCTTCAAATCAACCTGGTGTAATTTTTTTAATGAAATTTCATGAATGTTATTAAATTTACTTTTATTCATTTATTTCAAGATGTCAATTAAATTTTGAAAATCCTAAATTATAAACAGAAAAGAAATTAATTTAGCAAAATCTTTTTAAATAGGAATTTTGAATTATACAAGTTTTAAATTATTGATTAATTTCAAATGAAAATCTCTTGAATAGGATTCTTTTAGAATTTTAGGAACACTTTTAATTTTTAATTCGATATAATTATTTATTAAGTGTTTATAGTAATTAACTCAAGACACGAGGAAATGTTGATACATGATACCAATTTAAAAAATAAAATAAAGCAAAATTATGCTATATGTTACTATGGACTATCGAATTGAATTATCAGATTATGACAGGTTCCAAAGAGCCGTTGACATAGGAGATTTACATCAAAGTTACTACTTTATTTTCTTTATCATATTCTTTTTATCCGAAATCAGCTGAAAACATTTTCTTTTCGGCGAAAAGATAACTCTACCACACCTCAATTCTCTTCCTGTCAACATAAATCTTATCAAAGGAAAAGCACGGTGTAAAGACTAATGGGTATTGTCAAGATTATATAAAAATAACATTTTTGGAAGCTCTTTAGTCTTTTCAGTATTTTTCATCTTGTATGTGTATATGTTTGTAGTGATAGCTATTTTCGTGATTAATGCTTACTTTGATAAAAAAGTTCCCTAAATCTTGATATATATTTTTAAAAAAAACAACTAATTATGCAATCCGAAATACACAAATGAACTCGGGTTTTTGGTGGGTCATCTTCAACTTCCATATTAAAATCCTTTGAATTTCCAAAAATGCAAAACTTTGCAAATTCAAATTTATCTGTTAGCTTATCTTAAAGGAATCTCAGTTTAAAAAAAATCAAAAACTTTTTTATTTTAATTTATATTTTTATTAGTGTATGTTTTTTTAAAAAAAAATATTTGCTAATAATAATGATGAGATCTTTTATCATATAGATATTCTATGTTTGAGGGAAAAAAAAACGTTTATCGTAAAAAAATATTTCATTTTTGTGTCGTGTTAATTGACACTTATTTCTATCTAAACAAAATTTCATTTTCTACAGTTTTATACTGTTTTGAGTCGCATAAATGACCATTGAAGCATTTTAGAATTGGGAATGATAAAAATACTTAATAGGTTGAAGTATAACACCACAATTTTTTATCACATATAAATTAATTTCCGAATATCGAAAGAAAAATATTGCATTAATATTCAGAAGTATATAATATTTTTAAAGGAAAGAATCATATAATATTTTTTTCAAAAAGAACCTTACGATAAATTTTTAAAAATATATTTTTAGAAAAGAATACCTTTAAAGGTATTCTTTTATTTATTCTATGGTGAACGTGTTGATTAATTTGGAAATAAACAAACGTGCTCTGAATTAAAATATTCATTTCGTTGCAGCCACGTGAAATGACGCAAATTCTCATGAAAACTGTTAATTTCTTTGTTTTCCCCAGGGTACGGTTTAAAAGTCCCTGGGGAATTGTTTGCTGAAATGTTGAAAAACATTCATCCAGTTCTTCGAAAACTAAAAAATCCAGGCATTTTAACTTTCCACCTATGACGTTGCATCATGACAGTACTTCGCAATACATCACTTTTTTTTATTCCTTTCAGACATACCCTCAGACGTCTCCTTTCTCATCCGAGATAGAACGAGACATGGGAACTTTAAAAAAATTGTTTCAAAAATAAATTCGTACAATAAATCATTTTAGAAATGTAAAACACTCAGATTTTCCCATTCATTTATTTATACTCTAAATGGAAATCAGTCAAAGCTGTCAAAGTCAGTTTGGTCTACAACTGTACGAAATCTGACTGTCTTGAACTCCTATGCTACCATACTTATCTTTTATTTCTCTAGCTTTTCTTTACGTACTTTTTAGACAAGATTCTAAAATTTATTCACTTTTGGCTTTATTTTAAATAAAAATGGAAGAGAACTATTTAAAAACGAGATATATGCATCTGATCCATCTCACTGATTTCGATTATATACCTATTGGTATTCAGGGGCTCTGATGTTAAAGTTTCGACTACGTGACTGGAGGGTCATAGAGTAGAGACTCGATTTTACTAAAGATTCACTTGTGCGTGTGGGCTTTCTGCTTTTTAAGTCAGGCAGTGTGAATTCTACTGATATGACGTAGAAGTATGGAGACGGGATATTGGCTCGAGTGTCTTCATCACCCAGACATGATACAAATTACGAGGTCTCTCTCAAAATAACACTCGTATACCTTCAAAGCGGGATATTAATGTACCTAAACTAAATTAAATCAAATTTACCGTTATTTTAGCCACATTTGTAGTCAGTCAACTCAAGATGGTAGTGCATAAGCTACGTTATGTGTTCTTATGTTTAGAAAGTGCTTTAGACTTTCAATGAACTGTAGTTGTAAATACGTAGTGTCTAAACTGAAGGTATTCAAAATTGATAGAAAACTCCTTATGTAAACTTCAGACAAATTAAAGGGTTTGACTAACTCTAGTTTTTTTTCTATGTAATGTGCATCATATGAATAATTTTAATTGTCCTTTTAGCTTTGATCCATTTTTTGAGCTGCTTTTTTAATACTCTGGTTAAGCAGGACAACAGCCGTCTGCTCTAGAATGCTATTTTCAAATCGGTGTTTGAATTCTCTTTCATGGAACATATATATCTCGTAGGTATTTTAAAGTTTAGAACTACTTCTGAGTTAGCATAAGCTAGGATTAACATAATCTCTTTAGTTAGGTTCTATCTGGAGGTTTAATTAACGTCTGGCATGTATATTTTCAATCCAAAAAATACCTAATTTTTTTCCCTCAAGCAACTTAACAGCTGATAATTCTTTGGTTTGTATTGTTCTGAATGAGCAACAGAGCTTGACTTTAATCATGTATATGGCACTTAACGCTTCAATGAAACCCAAAGAGTGCCTACTCAAGTTCTGCTTTCTCTGCTCGTTACACGATTGAATGAAAGTATCCGTTATTTGTTTTCGCCCTTTGACTCCACTTGAATAACCTGTAACTTATTCAACCATCTCTTCCGACTTAGAAAACAATGAGTTCAGTTCTTATAGGCATGCAGCAAATGGATACTTTCACTGACATGCTATTCTTCCGTAAGAGAATCTTCATTATTTTTTCTGCTCTTTCAGCCGCAAAAAAACCGTTCCTTGCGTTTTTGTTTTGCCTGGTGTACCTTGATTTGTTCAACGTATGCTTTAATTTCACATGCAAAGAAAAAAATGAGCCTCGCATTTTTCTTTCTTTTTTCTGTGGAAAAATTTTTATAATTTTATTTTAAACATAAATGCTAAGTTGATTTTGGTGTTGATCTACATATTTTGCTTAGTTGCTTTTGAATTCCGGGGAAATAAAATAAAAAAATTATGTGCAATTTGCTTCTGAAAATTTGCATGACACTCATCTCGTACATGTGACGGCCAGCGCGTACGACACCCGATATGACGGACGGTCTACCGTGTATAGAAGCCTAATGCACGTTAAGGATCAAATGTCCTTTTGTCGGTAGGAATGGAATTTCGGAAAAGAGATGCCGCCTCAGGTGTCGTCTTTGTCCTCTAATTACAGTTCAGAACTTGAAGGACATCACAAAATAACCTTTGTGTAACTTCAAATTTAGACGCTAATCTGAATTAAACTAAATGTGAACATCAATCAGTTAAAATCTGAATGATCATTTACCAAATTCGCAACAGAAGGGATTCATTGAGGACATCTATTTATTGCAAAGACTTAACAGTCATCGTGATTTGTTCAAAGTGCGTTTCATTTTTATCATAAGCAAAGGAATATTTTCATAGTTTTTGATGAAAAATGTATAGTTTAGGCATAAATATTTCGATATTATCAATTCACGAAAAGCATCAAGTACAGAACTGTAGAAATGGAACTTATTATCAGATATTTTGAGTACTTTTTTCAGTTATAAAAGGATATAAAGAGTAAAATTTAGTGGTGAAGGCTTCAGAATAGTTTCATGAATTTAATGATTTTATGAATGAAATGTCTGCAGTATTTTAATTAATTTGGTAACTTACTTCAAGATTCATTTAAAAATAAAGAAAGAATGCAATTATTGTACTAACTGAAAATCATAAAGAATTAAATTTCTTCCTTCAAAATTATAACATTCTTTCTTGATTTCCTTAATATATTTTTTCCATGCACCTCTTTTCCAAAAAATTGGTTATTTTATATTTATGAATTTTTAAGACTACCCACTACTATATTAATATGGATAAGCGGGCGTTTGCTATAATGTTTACGATTGTTGTTAATTAAAAATATATTTATTTATAATTACACTGCATTGTGTTGCTCTTATTTTGTATTTCAAGAAGCGAGAGAAAAGTTTGGTGATTCGATCCAAGAAAATACCCATTTTATAGATATTTTTCATTTTTAATAGATTTTGTCTCATTCCAAAATTCGTTTGGATGTATATTAAAAATGCATGATATTGGTTTTCATGGCCACTAAGAACCCAAAAGAATATTATAATTTTTTTATTCATTTTTTTAAAATTTGACCTCAAACAATCGATTAAGAGTCTATGGATAGTATTTATGACAATTTATACTTATACGATTTTAATGTAAGAGAGAAGAAAGAAAGGAATTAAGAGAAAAGAAGAGATCTTAATGTTCCATATAGAATAATTGAAATAAATAGTATGAAGTATATTTAAATAAAAATTACACTCGTGAGAATAAGTGACTCTATAGATATAGGAACTTTTCAATGAATAGCGGAGAATTTCACAGACAAGAAAGGAACTCTTTTATTTCTGGAATCCATTGCTCATTTTGCAGGAGAAAAAAGTCATGGCATCACAACATAGCATAAGATAACGCGTAATTAAATGCTAAATGACACGTGCACGTTATGTTAAATGACATGGTATTTGTCGTATGGCTGTGATAACACGGGACTAGACGAATAAAGAATTCAATCAAACATTTTATTTGCCCTTTTCTAATTATATTGAGATAATTTTTATGAATTTAAATGAGACATCACGTTTTGATGTACGAATGGAAAAGGTAGTTAAATTTTAGAAGTAAATGGCAATGTATCATGATCTAATGCTGTTCCATTAGAATCAAAATCTTCCTTAAATTCTAATTTAATTTTATGTAAGAATTTTTCTTACGGCATTCCATATTTAAAATATTTATTTCATTAATAACTATAACGATTTCAAAAGACGCAACAATTCGTTTGAAAATTAACCTTATCTGAATTTTTGGAAAATCACGAGGTCAGTTCGCACGTGATGTCACATTCTTTTTCCTTCTGTAAGAGAAGCAATGGATTCTAAAACTGACTTCATGTTATTCTTTGAATATTGTGAAATTCCAAATTTTTGTACTTAATTTTTGTAGGAATTCGAAGGAAAATTTAGGCCATGGCTTCTTGCTATGTTAATTTTTACGATTTGGAGGGTGGTTGCCATTTTCTACCGATCCATTGTCAATGTAAGTAATTCAACTTTTTTTTTTTTCTTCAATCGCTGTAATGTTTTCTTTTTAATGAATGAAACTCTTCCTATTAAATTAATTAATATGAATTTTTATTTAATGAGTAATAACATACGGTTTGATAAGGGATATGTGTACCTCTGTAGCCTGTTGCCTAAATTGTCCTCTTTAATGGAAAGATAGCGGATCCAGACTCAATTTCACACATGACCAAATGTCTTCGCATGCAATCGCTGCCATTCAGACGATATTCAAACCAAAATTATTGGCTTCTTATTCCTTAAAAAATGTTAAATATTAAAATTTGTTTATTTGTAATCTTTTTTTTATCTTACTGTAAATGTTTAAATTCATACATTTGGTACAATATACTAATTTCACTTTATTTAAAATATTAATGACACTTAGAAACTCGCATGCAACGGTAATTGAGAAATGTATCCCAATTTATCGAATCATTTTTTCCCAATATTTCATTCGTAGATTACAATAAATTTTTCAACATAATTGTTATTAATTTCAGGATTTATATTTTGGTTATCATCAAGCTATGCTGATAATCTGGATACTCTTAATTGGTTTCAATGTAAGTACCTATTTTTTCTATAAATGTAATTACTTTATGACAGTTATTTATATATCAAGATACCATTTGCTCTTGGTAAAGTTGCATTTTTTACTATTTCAGCAAAATTTGAAATTTTTTATATACATAATTCTTTCATCCCAATTAAATAAATTTTTATTGATAAAAACTATCACTTCATGCTCAAATTTAAAAAAAAATTAAGCAGATGTTGTTAATTTCTGTTGTATACATTTTGAGAATCCAGGCAATTCATTCACGTCGTGACATTAATCCTGTAATCCATCATATTGGAGAAATAATGACGTGATATCCCAGCGGGGAAACGGACAAAATATGGCTATGAGTGTCTCTTCACTTCAGTATCTTTTAGCATTATGGAATCGTAACAATATTCACAAAGTTAAAAGATCTTTTTCATTTTATTTATAGGCTTCTCACTGAGCTTTTCCTGTCTTTTTATTAATAATACATTATCTAAAATTTCCCGTTTAAAAAATTAATTTGCAAATTTCTTGAATATTAATTTGCCAGCGATTAGAAAACCTTCCAAAAATGCTTATGGTTTATTTTTTTATTTAAATCAAATTCATTATTAAATCAATTCAATCTTTCATTGAATTTATGTTGATGTAAAATGCAGTGTAGTTGGATTTTTATGGATTATTCCTAAATTTTTATTGATATTTTAATTTCTGTGAATTAAGTGATCAGGTATTAATTTAAAAGATTTACTATATCAATTAAACCTTTCTTTCCTATTTAGGTGTTTATGTGGCTGATTGTGATGTCGAATTATCAAGAACTTGCTGATATAACTAGACTGGAAGATATGGCTAAGCTAAAGGTACACGTTCATTTCTATCAGCTTGTTATTCTACATCAATATTTATCATTTTTCAGGTTTAAAAAAATAGTAAACATTCATTTATAGTTGAAAATGTTAGGGTTTTTATCCTTTTTAGAAAATTATTTTATTACTTTCTCATGGCTATTTTTCTTTTTTCTTTCTTTTCTTGGGGGTTAAATAAATCAATAAATGTGATATAAGAATATTTTTGTTATACATAGTTACCTGGCTGTTTTCAATGTTTTTAAATCAAATTCATCAGAAAGTGGATTTTTTCCCTTGGTCCCTTGAATTTTCTATGAATATATAGTTAAAAATATCGTCTACAGTTCGAATTTATTTCGGTTAACTCAAATTAAAAATTATGAAAAAATTCTTTTGATTTCTGAAATGTAAATTAAATTAAATGGAAATGTACCTTGTGTCTGGTGTGATCTTTAGTGAGTTGATCAGGGCCTTTAGTTCACTTCCGAATTTTACTGCTTAATAGGGTATTCTATTCACTACTCTCAAAATTGATCCAGAATGTATATCAGACATTCTGGATCTTTTAGAGACTTTTTTTTCGTAAGTGTCATTACTGATTGTTTATTTAAGCTGTAGTTTTGTACCACCCTCTTTGATGATTCCAAAAACCATATCTTTTTTGCTTCATAACATTTCTGTGTTAAAATTAATTCCGGCGATCTGAGACAAACATTTATCAATCACCTTTTGCAACAACAATTTTTAAATAAAAATCCTTTTTATTTCGCGGGAACATCAACAGAAGAGAGAAATAACAAGCACCAGCGTTGTTGCTGTAAAACTTCCAGCTCAATATTGGGACTGAAATTGAACTAATATTTACATTTAAATAATATATTTCCTTGTTTCTCCGAAATGAAACCCAGCCTCATTCTCCGAGAGTTGTATTAGGGTTTATTTCAAGGGATGTTTTATCCATGTAAAAGCACCATAGTTTCTATCACTGAAAGAAGCAGTCAGCCCGGCTTTGAATTCTATGCGACCGTGGTGCCACTGCAAGAGAAACTGTTTGAATATCAGACCTGAAAGCAAACAATCTCTTTACCCAGTCAGCATATCCTGTTGCATAATATTATACAATATTATGCAATATTATATTATATAATTTAATGCTTAAAAATATTATAAAATATTGCGAATATTGTTTTATATTGCACAATGTATATGTGCTACTATGGTACTCGCCTATCAACAATCTATTCGCAGCTAATATCTTCTAACTCAAGAAACTATAGCTCCCGTTACTTATGCATCTTTACATTTTCTCCCCCACCTCCATTTTAAGATATTACCATTTCTGGACGATTTGAAGCTCCGACTTTTTCTCTTTGTAGATATTTGTAAGATTTTTACCTTCGGAGTCTTTTTCAATTCAATTCTTGTTCTTAACGGAATAGCTGTTTTCCTTTTTAAGTTGTTAAAGTCTGAGATGCCAAAGTCATTCTCCCTGGAATATACTATTAGTCTGCATTGAAGTTCTGGCGCATTTAATTAAACAGAAAATATTTTTTATGTATTAAAATACATCCAAAGGTTGTATGAATCTCATTTTCACATAATTATCTAAGTTTTGCAACTGTGCATTGCGAATTTTGAAAAAATTACGTATTCGAAAAATGAGCCCGAGATATTTCAGTCCTATGGCAAATGTTTATAAAGTTCATGTACCTCATATTATTCGGAATCTCTCCTCCAATCTAAAATCATACTGGATAATATCTCCATTTTCATGTAATAAGAAACCGATAGTAAATTTTTCGAGAACTTTTTTTTACCAAAGATTTATAATCTGAGAATATTGTTTCAAAGTCAGTTGTAAAGTTGAAAATCTTTCGAATTCACATTGAAGCCACACATTTTCACCATAATCTTTAGTAGTATAATAATTATATATAACGTTAAAAAAAATTCCCGGTAAGAAACGTTTTTTAAGTTTCTAATATTTTTCCTGAGAGCGATATAGCCGTTGTGAGGTACAAATCTGATAGGTCTGCTGTGAAATATCTTTGTATTTTTTATTAATTCAATTTCTTATATGAAATTGTCTTTTATGAAAATGGGTGAAGATTTTATTTATTGCTTATGAGCTTTATTTATTCATTAATCAGTTTTAAAGATATCTTATAAGTGATCAGTTCAGTTGAATTTCTCATTAAAATCACTCTGCCACTTTAATTAGACTTTCTTTTTTTCAAGAAAGCATTTCAGCATTATTCAGCATTTATATTTCAGCATTTCCATGCGTTAATATTTTTGAAAGTAACTGAATTTTTTTTTTTCTTTTTCAGATGGGCACTATGAGCAGTTTGAATCAGTCTCATTCCCTCTCTCGTCACTCTGTGGATTCTGTGAAGCAGCAGTCATTTTCTAGACATTCGGATGATTCTACAAAGCATGCGTCTAATAATACAAGATCCACTACACCTAAAAGTTCGGCATCAACCAATTCAGCTTAAGCATTTTCTGAAAGTTGTTAATCATTGTGCATTTTTGATTTCATGTTTATACATTTTGAGTGGGTTTGTTGTGATAGAAATAATAGATTACATGAAAGCGTATCACACTTTTGAAATTTCTGAATGCTTTAAAGTTTCATGAAATACTGTTTGTCGATCACGAGAGGTGTCCCTATAATAAGTATGCTCGTCAAAGAAACAAGTAACGTGCTATCTCTAAAAGTGGCAGCTCGTCGATTCAGAAATGAGGGCTGCTACAAAAAACATTTCACAAGAAAGAGAATACAATTCAAATGCAATTCTTAAAAATGAACTTTACCACTAGACAGCTTAAATTTAATTTTAAAAAAATTAACACCATGTGTTTTTTCGGTGTGTGAGTTCTACTAAAAGAAAACGAATGTACATTAATGGCCAAACTTGCGGAAACCTTTCGAAAAAATTCATCTTTTAAAATTTTTAATTTGTAAAAATAACCAAACAAGTTTAAAATCAAAAAGTAAACTTTAAGAATAATGTTAGGAATTGCTGCAGATCTGCAACCCTGATGGCCGAACCGCCACTAGTCTTTAATCAGTGGTAAATTTTTTGGAAGCGGAAATTTTAAAGACCGATAGGAGAAATAGAAGTTATGTTATCAGTAATAAATGCAGTAATTGAACTTGAAACACTTTTTAGCAAATTTAGATACTCATGAGATCATTTTTCAGTATCTAACCAATCTTTTGTTGTGGCTTCAATTTAATTTGTCGTCGACTGTAATTAGAGTGATATGACGAAATTGTTATTTACATTGCAGCTGAAGAACATTAATACTGAACGAATTATTCCTGCGTTTTACAACTACCGATGAGCATATTTTATTTCGGGTTATTTCTCTCGTTAGACAGGCAGTATTTGTGTGACAGTTTTCAAGCTAGATGCATCTGGATGAGCATAGTGATGATAAATCATTAAAATACCTTTCAATATTTCAGAGAGTAAACAACTAGGATTGTTTCGTTCATGACGATCGCTGCAAAGAAAACAATTTATTAATATTTTATTTTGAGGTGTTTAAAACTCATAAACAACATATTAAAAGCGCACATCACAAATGAAGTGCCTTTTCATTAAAACTTATGAATAGGGTAGCCGTAGAATAATTTTACCCTATCTGCATCTAAAAATAGTGAATGGAATGAAACAAATTTCATGTGAAGATTCTGGAATGCATGTGGAAATAATTTCCGCAAAGAGGAAAAGAAAAAAAAAAATGTACCGGATTTTGCCGATGTTGTATCTTGCACGTAGGGAAGGTCAGCACATTTAAAATGCTGTGCATAGACCAAAGGATCCTGATGTCAATTAATAAAAGATTGTTCTCTGTGAGTTCCCTACTGTAAGTCATTCATTTCTGTATGCATACTTTCTTATCACTCGAACATTAATGAAATTTTATGTAATCCATTTTCCTTGTGTTCATTCTAATCATTGACCCGGGTTCATCCCGACAGTGCCAAAATCTCTTCTATCGCGACATTTGTTTATATATATATATATATATATATATATATATATATATATATATATATTCTTCGGGATTCAACTCTCCGTGCCTTCCACAATCTATGCATGAAATTTGGATTCATTCCGTTAATTAGTTTTAGCTGCAGATGTATCAAAAAGTAGAAAGTTATCTAATTCGGAAGATGTAGTATTTTTAATAACACGCATATATATATTTTTTATTTTGCTTTTGATTGAAATATTGAATGTAATTTTTGCTTACTTTAATTTTGCTTTATAAAGCATTGAGCATTAATTAAATTTGCTATATAGAGCATTTCCCTGGTGAATTAGTTGCACATTTGGTTGAATCTCTTGCAAGTTAAATCGTCAGATTAAAATATCATCCATTTTTCAGTACTGTGGTACCTTTAACATTCCATCGACTTTATATAAATTTATATATTTTCATTATACACTTGTTAGTTATTTTCTGATATATATTTGCAATATTATATAGCTTAGCATTAAGCTTACCCACCACTGTTGCCGATTCATGACTTTATTGTTTACATTATTAGAAGATATACATTGTGGTTGCATTTTATGTAAATTTATAGATTATTTTCATCATTTATGTCGTTATTTTCGTTTTGTTATTTGTTGGTTGTTAAAAAAATATAAAGAATTAATTTCTGTTCAATCACTCCTGTTGTTTATGTTGAAATCTGTAAAGAAATTAATACTTATTTGAATAAAACTGTATTTTAAATAAGAATATGGAATGAAAGAGATCTTTTTGTATAACTATAAAATAAAACTATTCATTAAAGGATATCGCAAACATATATAGTATATTTTCCTACTTAAAAATTTTACATTATTACTTACAAAAATCATAACTTTTTTCTATTATTTCGAATAAGAGCTGGTCTCACTTCAATTATAAATGCGAGGCATTTCTCATGCTTTTTGTTATGATGAAATTAATATGTCCATTTAACTACAAGTAACTATGCAAAATTTTTGTCATAATTTGATCCTATAAGGTACTGATTATAATTTTGATGTAGCATGTAACTTATTTCATCATTGAAAAATCGCTTTATGTGATGCAACTTAAATTATGAAAAATGTATCTGAGTTCTGTTTAGGCATTATTAGTCATATTTTAATAGTTTTATGTTGATCGTCTCATGCTACTGTTTTAATTATGATTCTATAAATTTTCACTTATCACTTTTCAACCATTTTGCCACTTATTGAAAAATGCACGTGCATATATTGTTAATTTTTATTCCCTGTTTGATGTATATAACAGCGCATTTTAAAATTTCATTTGTTGTTGATTTTTATACCATTCCTTAGTAATGTTCAAAAACACGATGATGTATCTTTTTCAAGAATTTATACTGTGCAATACAATGCATTTATCTATTTACGAATTTCTTGCAGATGAAAAGAACACTTTTGAATGTCTTACAATATATTCCTTGCAGTACAATATATAAAAGGGTTTATTTCTATCTTTGAAACTAATGTTTTTGTGGTCTTATTGCTACATTCATTGTATTATATGTGCAATTTTCTTTTCAGTTAATAAAATTAATTTTATGAAAAGCTAACTGTGTTATTTTAAAAACTTTATTTCACATATCTTCAGATATTTTTTCTTTCTCAAGACACGGTTTTATGAATTTCAATCTTATGCCAAATGTTCACAACTAACGAAAACCATTCATTTTAAGTGAAAAAACTACGATGAATATACCAGTGGTTGAAAATAAGGAACTAGAATTTAAAAAAATCAGTAAATAGTTCTATGTAAATTTAACATTGCATATGGAGGATGCAGTGTTAAATTTACATGGAATTACTTATATAGGAAAGTCATGGAACTACTTAAGTAAGGAGGAAGAGTGCATAAAATCCAAATACCGCTACAGATCTATTCAAGTATTTTCACTATTCTTCATTTCAGTGTGCTTAAATGCCTAGATTTTCTGAAAAGGAAAAAGATTTATCGATACAATATATTCTATTTCAGCTACCAGAAAACTTGTTGCAGATTATTGAGAAGTTTGAGAAAAAAATGAAAATAAAAAGAACCCTTCTTATAAAGAAAACATTGTCCTCTTCTACTATAGTGTCTTAAGAGGAAGAACATCGTTAAGATAATAGAAATACAAAATTATGTTCTAAATATGAGCTATGTGTTTGCGGAAAATAAATATTCCAGACACCTTGTATTTCTAAAAAAAAAAAAAATCAATGAATTAAAAATTTTTCTTTAATATTATCTATTGATTATTGAGTTTTTGAGTTTTTTTTGAAAAATACACATTTTTATAGAATTACTTTAAAGTTACATTGTTAATCAATATTTAGCTTTAAAATCAATGCAATCTACAGACAATCGGAAGAAATAATAATTATGAAAAATAATTATACCTCGTGTTACAGTATAGATAGTAAGCATTAAGTGCAAGTACGTTTAGTATTAATTTTTCTGCTTTGAACAAATTCGTGGTGCTTCAGGTGCCAAGGTTGTATCAGGGATTAATTTGATTTTTTCGCCCCCTTTTTTTGACATAATTGGTTTAACAAATACGAATTTCTCCCAGGGCATAGTATTATTTTCTAGTACCCTCATCACGTTTGGTTTTAAATAGGGACATAAATGGTCCAATGCTTCGTCTTTAACAGTGGCGTAATGAAGTAGCGTCTAGGGCATGATATTATTTCTTCTCATCATTTTGCTAAAAAGATGCATAAAATACGCTAGTAAGTTTTAGAGTAGTTTATTTCTATGGCCTCTCTTATCTTCCGGTGCATTTCTACTTCCTTAGCCCCGTTTGAGGCGCCACTGATCTTCAAGGTGCCCCCTAAGACAAATCAGGCCTAGTGATATGCCCTTGCCCGTCATCACTCCACTGCTAAGATAGCCCTTACGTTGATTTGTTGGACATCACGCCATTAAACTTTCCTGGAGAGTTTTTCATTCGGTTTAAAGAAATTAAATACCTGCTTTAAAGATATTAAACATTATACGTTCTGTCACTAAATCTAAAAATGCGATGTGAGATCTTGAGCGATTGCAAACACCCTCATACACTTGCCAGAAAAAGTTTGCGTACAAAGATATAACGAATATTCAAGAATAAGAAAAAATTACATTTTAATCATAATATTAATATTATTTTTGTTTATTATATTCTTTACGCAGTTCATTATATTTTAATAATAGTTTCAGAAATATGACATGCATTGCTTTTAAAAAATTAATTAGAAGAGAACACATTTCTCTATCAGTTATCAACAATTACAGTTCATCGAAATTTGATATCTCGATGCCTCCTAATGGGCTTTCATGTAATCCGACTGCTCATGAAAGAGAGATACAAATTTGTCAGTATGTTTAAATTCATGGATTATTAGACCTCAAATTACTGGATTGCAGAAAGATTTGAATAAACACTATATATAGACATCATATGGGAAATTTTGAAAAAGTCTTATTATTATGGCTATGTAACTCTTTGAAAACCACACATATCAAAAATATAAAGCAAAAGCGTTTATATTTTGCAAATAAGTATATTAATAAGTGCCCGCAATTTCGGATTTTTTTAAAAAAAGATAGCAAGTTCTGCCCTTTGGCATCAAAAATCGTAAGCTGGTTTGGAGGAAACAAGGTACGGCTTTTGAGAAGTAGGATCTTGCGCCTACAGATCAGCACGGTGAAGAAGGTGTAATACTTTGGGTATATGTGACAACCAACGACTCAAGCAGTTCAACTTTTAAAGATTCGACATTAATTCATAAGGGGTATATAAACATTTTAAAAGAAAATTTGAAACAGAACATCCTTTGAACTTTTGAGATGACTTTTGGTTTATTCAGGACAATGATCATATAAACACACTATTGTCAATGTATAACTTTGGCTGCTATGTAATATCAAATCAGATATCAATTATATCATATAGATATAATTTATATAATATCAAAAATTAGTTACATGCTCCTTTTTAATCACTGGATTTAAACTTTATCGAACATATATAGGACTTGTTGGAACGCCAGATTCGGCAACATGACAACCTCAAAATATAACATATTACATAGTGGGATATTATTTCTTTTGAAGAAACATCCAAACTACTTCAGTCTATGTCCTAACGATTGCCAGAGGTGTTTAGACGTAAGGGCAGTCCAACTAGTTTTTATAATTTAATTTACAGTCCATGGTATTTAATTTTTGCAAGCTTTTTTTTATGAGCGCAAAACTTTTTTGGTAGTTAATTTATTTTTACGTATTAAAAACGAAGTTGGTTATATTTCTGAAATTGTTGTTAAAATAGTGTGTAAGGAATATAAAAAATAAAAATGAAATTAATATTATCATTATAATGTGCTTCTTTTTTTCCCCCGAATATTTACTAGGAATTTGTGCACATATTTTTTTTTCTGGAAAGTGCATAGCAAGAAAATAATTTTTTTTAAATCTGTGCTGTGAAGCTGTGCTGTATTATTCTATACAATAATCTGACGATGTTTCTGCTTCAGCAGAATAATATTAAACTTCCTCCAATAAAACGTCACATTTTGTACAAAAAAAAAAAAAAAAAAGATTTAGACATTGATGTCATAATGATCGTTTAATTGCCTGCGTTTTTCTTTCACATAATTTTAAAATTACCATTATGTTGAGCCTCAGCAAGAGCATCTGAAGAAGATTGAAAACTGATTGTGTTGATTTTAGATGGTCGAGGGCTTTGCCACCATCACTAATGAACTATCTGTTTTGATAAACTGCTGACTGCGGCTTTGATGATGAAGGAGTAAAAGAAAAAATTTCCGAAATCTTTTTAACATTCAATAATTAATTATTTATTTATTGTGAGAATTCTTATGGAATGTCCTTCTAGAATGTACTTAAAAAGATTAAATGTTAAGTTGTTAGTGAAAGATTCTTTGCAGTAATTCTATAGTTCATTTGAAAAAAATTTTTTAGGAAAGAACTAAAACTTCGTTTGATTCTGACCATTTTGTGATAAAGTGTGATAGCGAATGGGTTATACATCATTGATCATATAATATCATAGTTGGTGTTTATCTCATGTATCACTATCAGACTTTCATCAAGAAAGAACAGGTTAAAAATGTTGCAAAATATAATGAACTTTTATAATGTGTAAAGAAAGCATTTGATTTATTTGTACAAAATAACATACATCAATACAATTATACATAGGATGAGTGGATTGGGTTTCAGGGAGCAACGACCAGATCTGGCCATCCATTACGCTTAAGAAAGGTGTTAGTGTGACTGTTTCGTCATTGTTATCCAAAGACAGAGTCCCATCATAATAGAAAAACTGATAATCTATTCCAGTGAATACTATATATTTTTCAATTATATCAGGTGCATTTCTCAATCCGTTAACTTTATGTGGAAACAGAAATTCTCTAAATATATTGTGGTCGTTCCATGGATAAGGACTGGTTTGAATGCGGTGAACGAGAATTATTGTTGAAGAGAAAATTCATATGTACCGTAATTTTTAGCAACCCTATTAGCAAATGATATTCGTACATATCCACGATGCTTTCCGAGTACCTGAAAGGATCATAAAATTACAGCATATTGTTGAGCATTTTATGCTAATAGGTGAGGTTATATTGTCTTTCAGGAAGTGATTTTTTTTAACTATAAGGCGGTAAAACAAAATTGTTAGAGCTCGAATAATTTTAGTAAGCTCATTATATACTACTGGTTCTTTGCCCTTCCAAGTCTTAATTTTATTATCTTATTAAAGTCGAATTATATTCTGCAAGCTGCAACTCAAAGTGTTCTTTCCACAGAGTAAAAATAGGTTTACAAAACCGAATTACAATTACAGGATACTTCACAAATTGTTTTTATTTTTAATTGTCTAAGACAGTCGAAGTTTCAATAAGGAGAAACCGGTAAATATGATGAAAAAAAATGTTAATTTTTAAAAACAATTTCAAGAGATGTAGCAATTCTAATAGACAAAACACCGCTTATTTTCGCTGGCGAATATTTGGTAGAAAACATCTTCTATGTTAAGGACATAGGAATTATTGAGGAAAAATGCAAAATTTTTATTAATTCCTCAGAAAATTAGAGAGAGCGAAGAGATGTTGGATGTCTAACAAAATACCGAAATGAGAAAACTCTTAAACGTCTTTTTTTTTCACATGTGACCTCATTTTTCTTCTTCCTAATTCTCCTCTTTATTGTGGTTGTAGTTTGGAAAGAGCTGTATTGTCTCGGGTATTATTTTTATCGTAGGGTCTCTGTTCAAAATTACAAAGACCCGTCTCAAAATAACTAAACTATACTCTTCTCAGTCTTTTTATTTTAGTTAAAGATTTTATTATTAAAATAGATCGTTAGATGGCAGCACGTAACATCTATAAGTCTCCATTGTTTTTAAACGGCGTGTTTGTGATATTACGAATGTCTTGATCAGGTTGTCACTTACCTGTTGTACGACGGTTAATTTTGTATAGTATAAATATTCAAGGTAAGCACTTAAATATGATACATCAAATGGAAACTTATATAATGCTAAAGCAGGAGGTGTTAAAGTAAAAAGAAATCAAGAAACATGGCTGTATAGGAAATTCAGAGGTAAAATTATTTATTTCGATAACACCTGTTCTTTGCTAAGGTAAATATGGCCGATAACTCTGAACTGCGTCAAGATATGCGAAACATATACTCTAATTTGCCTCCAAAATTTAATTCCCAGGCTCCTGCTTCATCTTCAGCACCTGAGGAAGTAAATCAATCGTCTACATATGGGCGAATAATATCGAAACCAACTGCAGCAGTTCAAGGTAACAGCTTTGCTTACTGTTGTGGAGAACAGAATAAATTAGTTCATTCCAACATAAGTTTTCCTTGGGATGTTTCTCAAGGATCAGGCTCTTGTATATTGCCTGCACAAAGTGACAAAAAGACAGGAGGGCAAATCTCATTTTCCAAGTCTGAGAAGACGCCTAGCATTGCTACTTATCCTGGAAAACATGCTAAGCAGGCATCTGAACAGTTTTCTGTGGGATATCAGACAATGCATCCTAATTCTGGTAGCTCTGATGTTACTTTTGAAACGGATAGTTCAAATCCTGTGTATGAAAATATTAGAGATTTACATTCTGCAGAAAACCAGAATAAAAGTCCTTGCCAACAAAATTCAAAGCCACCATTTCAGGGTGTTAAACCTGTAGCAGCCCATAATATTGATTATAATTCTATTCTTATGCCTGCATCTTGTACTGTTGTAAATAGTCCTATTTATGCTAATATCCATGAAGTTAAAAATGATAGTCAATCAACTGCTAATCAGGCTTCCAAACAAAGCATCCCAGAAAAAATGTCTGTCAATGATATGGCTAATAGATCTATACCAAATTCAATGTCTGCAGGTCAGCATTTTATTGGATTTCATGTGTCAGACAGCACACCTGTTAGTGGTTATGGTAATGCTGCCCCTAAAGAAGACAAATCAGATGGGAATGTTGGCCAAATAAATATTGAGGATGTTTCTGAAAAAATGACATGCCTCTCGGTTAAAAGGGAGAAAAAGAAAGTTTCATTCTCAGCAATAGGGTCAGATGAGAGTGAAGAATCTGAAGATGAGAAATCTATTGAATGTACAGCAGCTACTGACTCTAGTTCTAGTAATATACCTGTCAATTATTTCAAAGATGACTTCAAACCAAATACTCTGAATTCAAAAACTTTGCTTCCATATAATATCACGCCCCCAAGAGGAAAAGAGCCAACTGAAGCTGAGAAGAAGGTTGAAGCTCTTATGAGAGAAATTGAGGATGAAATGGAAAATAACCCTTCGGAGAGTGATTATTTTGGTAAGTCTATAAAATATTTTTCTGTGATTTAATAGTCAGCATTCCTAAATGCATTAATTTCAACATATCTTTTTATAAACAAATATTTGCTACATTTATATAAGCTATTAAATGTAGCTATCAAATTTTATGTTGATTGATAGCTTGTGTAATTTAACTTAAATCATGAATTCTTTACCTTTTTAAAAATGTTATTACAAAATTGCTTCTTTTAATAATATCTATTGGAATTTTCCATATATTTTGTATTTCAAAGAGTTATTTTGAAAAACATCTTTTATTCAAAGTATATAAATTTTGTGAACATAATTATTTATATAAAAATTTGGAAACTTAATTATTTGATTAGCCTATATGTATTTCAGTTTTTTGGTAATTTTGTCTTCGAAGAAACATTGAGTAATCCTTGGAGGCTATTACCTGAGTAGTGTTTTCTTATCCAGTAATGTTAAGCATTTCTAAAAGGGTAAATTTTGTGTTAGTGCCTTATTAAAATGTATTAAAAAAAGTGGAGTCTAGAAAACTTCCGATGGTCAGATAAATTACTATTATCAGCATTAAGAAGCATGATATATCAAAGCATATTTAAAATTTGTTATTTTAAAATTCTGCATTTTTTTTAGATAGTTGAAAGTTTACTTGGTAATGATTTTTTTTTTTTGAGTCATTGTAAAGGTTCCTGGTATTTCTAGCTAAAGAAATATTCATTTCCCTCTCATCTATATGTTTTTTATATATTCACATAAATAACTAAATTTAAGTGAAAAATTTTATAAATATTTTTAAATTAAAAAAGAATGGCATTTAAATTTTAAAAAAAAGGACAAAGTTTTTTTCATTAACCTTTATTAAATCATATAAAATTGTTAAAAAAAATGTTATAACCTTTTTTTTAACAGTTCATTTTGGTTTATTTAAAAGCTTTTCCATTAATTAACTAAAGTTATAATTAGAATTAAAAACTTACTACAATTTATTATTTGTTATAAAATATAGATTTTTTTATAAATTTTTTTGTTTAAAAAAATTTGAATTAATGCTACAATGTTAAAATTAGTTGCAATATTGTATTAAGCTGATATTGCCAGGTTACACAGTTTTTCTTGAGCCATGGTCGCAAGTATAATCTCTTTCAAATTAAAAAAAAATTCCTTTTTTTATTTCATTGCTTAGATTAGCAGTCTCATATGCTCTCTTGTCAATGTCATGTAGAAAGCTTTTATAGATTGTATATAGCAGATTGATTAGCAAGTACCTCAGTGTGATAAATTAATTGTAAGCACTATTTTCCAGTTTGTACTGGTATATATATGTACAAACTGGAAATGAATGTCTGTGATGACATTTATTTCCAAAAAAGTTTTGAATAATTTGTCCTGTTTATTGTAACACATTGCTCAACACTTTTCAAGTCGTTTCTCAACAATTTCTGAATAGAAGGTATATTTCTAAAATGAAACATTTTTGAAATAGCTCTTCCAAGACACAATTATTCTTTTATTATGGTGCTTGTATTGGCTACCTAAGATAAACTAAAATCAGTCTTGAATTTACTTAGCATTTTAAGCTATGGTTTTTCATCTAGGGCTGGATTAAGCTCTATATGAGCAATTAGACAGTGGAATTTTTGTCTTGCCCTTTTCTGTTACAAAATCTATTTTTCTATTGATTTTAATTGAATTTTTACATAAATGATTTTTTGAATAACAAATATTACAACTATGTAAAATAACAGAGCATTTAATTGCTGGTCAATTCATGAGGATAGTTTCAATATTACGTGCATAATATATATATATACTAAGGACAATTCCAGAATGTTTTCAGTACATTAGAATATTGAAAAACAAAGTTTACCAGGGCTCTTTGTTGTCTTGGGAGTTGGTCAACTGCATGAAAAAAAAATTAGGGGGGATCACATTTATCTACAAAGTGACTTTGAAAGATTAAAAAAAAGTCATAAGAATAATGTCCAGAATTTAAATACTTGATTTAAATTTGATTATGCTCAAGTCCTGACCCTTATAAATCAAATAACAACACAAGATTGGATAAAATGCTGGAAAAAAAATATATTGAAGTTTCTACGCCAATTGCCTGTTTGATAATCTGCCTCTGGTTTCTTCTTCTAATGTTATATTTTGTAATTTACTTTTGTGATTGCAGATGAAATTAATTCTAGTCCTATTTGTTACTATGTCGAATAAGTTATTAACTATATTCTTAGAAATGGAATAAATGTGCTTTTAATAAACAATCTATTGTAACAGAACTTATCAATACCTTAAACATTTTTCTTCTTCTATTGATTAATTAGATAACACTTTGTATGTTTAAAATGTAATATTGGATGTGTGTAAAATTTTTTGAATATTAATATCAAAATTAGTTAGTATACTTCTTTTAAAACTTACTTACAGATTTTTAAAATTCATTTTTAGAAAGAATTTGTATACTTTTTATTAATAACATGCCACTCATTCTCACAAAGTAATTTTTTCTTTTCTTTTACTTGAAAAAATAGGTTTAAAAAAAACATTTTTATAAGTATTTCGATGTTCACAGAGCACAAATTATTCATTTAAATTTTATAAAATTATTTTATGTGTAATTTAAGGTTATCTTTTCTTCTTTTATGCAATCTCTACTCTTCTTTTTTATATAAATTGTGCATTAAATAACAAAATTTAGCCAATTGTTAAAAATTTAGATATTTGTTTAATAGACTATTAAATGACATGATAAATATTGATGCTAATATGTGAATTTATAATCCATTAAAAAATATGATGCATTTTGGACACATTTTGTAGTTTGAATTGAAATCCCATATAGTGTCTTCTTTCTTTTTTTTCTTATTTGTGCCTCTTTTCTTATCTTGTTTTTTCTCTTGAGATGTTTTTTGATTTTTTTCTGTCATAAAATTCTATTTATACAAGACAATTTGTTTGCTTCTGCTGTGCAAAAGAATTTTTTTAAAAGTTTTTTTATATTTTATTTTAAGGAACATATTTGATAGAGTTCCAGTAAGATATTCATATTAACTATTCTTAAAACTTGATGCTTTTCTATGATCTGTATAATTGATTTGATTCAGAGAAACAAATAATTATTAGTGGCTTAGCATACCTCATTAAAAGATTTTTCATTTCATTTTCATTAAAAGAATATTAAGTGTAATTGAATCTTAAGAAATTACAGTATTGGACACTCTTAAAACCTTCTTTTACAACTTTACATATATAAAAGGTGCCTACTTTTCTTGTGGCTCCAATTGCTAGCATCAAAACTTTTAGAGGTAGGGTTTATATTTTCAACTAAATAAATTATTTAAATGAGTTAAAAGATTATATTTTTTCCTTGATTCAATATATTTTATGTTGAAAAATTTACAAAATCAAAATTTTGATATATTCTTCTGGTCCTATTAGTCATATTTATTAATAAATAAATAAATAAAATCCTGTTGTCTATGCAATTAAAAATATACATATGGGATATATTTGACGTACATATGATAACAAGGTTCCATTTTTTTATGACTAAAACTGACCTCATGATTATTATTTCATGTGAGTGTAAGTCATATATAAATTTATTTCAAGGAACAGTTATCAGCTTTTGCAAAAGCAAAATGTTTAGGTGAAATTAAAAATATTATCACACTTTTTTTTATTGGTTTGAATATTTAGCAGGAAAAGGCAAATTAGATATCTACCTTTACACAAAATAAAAAAATAATAAAAAGGATACCATAAATTCAGTAAATCATATAATGAAAGAAACTAAATTATTTCATTGCAAAATTAACTATTATTTAAATTACAATTATAATAATTTTATAAACTTGAAATAAAAATCATTTACCATGATATTTGCTAGAAATGACTTTCTTTGGCTGAAATACAGAAATACACCCACAAAACAATTTCTATTTGCACACTGTGCATTACTTTTAGCATAACATATTTGAATACCATAATAATATGTTTATTAAATTTGCTCTATGCAGAAATTTTATTTTATTAACTTTATTTTCTATGTACCCCTTTACGAAATAATCTGATAGATTTAACTGGATGATCATAAGAGTCACTCATAAGGACCTCTATATTCATTGATACTAATTCCAAAATGTTTTGGTCAAGAAAATATGTGACTGGAAAGATTTGTTAGTTGGTGCTCCATCATGCTGAAGCCATATTTTTGACAAATCCTGCAGCAAAACAGACTCTTCCAAACAATCAGATAAAATTGCTTTTTTTTTTCAGACATTAAAGCATCATCAAAGAAGAATGTTCTCTTTCATACTCCACAGTAAACAATCAATGACCAATACCCTTAGTGCCTATTTGGTGAAGTTATGATGATTTTCTGATGACTAAAAGTGTGTTTTGGTTACTTAAATTTCTACACATAAAGATTTTCTCAGTAAAAAAGAGTCTGCTTTGGATTTTCTTACATTCAAAATTCTTTTACATCTAATTGTCAGTATTTTGATTGGAATATATTAAATTTAAATTCAATTCTAAATTTTAAAATGTTCAAATGCATATAATAGACTTTTCTTCGAATTCATGATCTTCCTATCTATAATCTTGTGCATAAACTGTACATTTTAAAATTTTTTAATTTGTGTGTTAATATGACAAATAGACAAAAAGTTGTCAATTTACTTATAATAGGTTACAGTTTCTTTGTTATAATGTCACCCTTCACGTGGCTATTTTTTTAAATTGAAAATTGAATTCAAAATTTAGGTAAATACTTATATTCATTTCTTAGAAATTCATTGTTTGGTTCTAAAAATGTCAACAAGTTATTTTAATTTTCTTAACTGGTTATTATACTTACCAATGGGCATTCTAAGATATTTTTACTCTTAAGGCTCAGTCATAAATTTATTTACCCTTTCCTGATGAATGGTAATATTATTTCTCATCTCTATTTTCATAAATAACTAGTTTGCTCGCAACATTTTAATGCTTTTTTATTTTACAGAATCAGTTTATAATAATAAAATGCAAGAAATTTCTTAAAAATGTTTCCCAGAGTCATGCCTTTTAAATAAATAAAATGACTGAAAAATAAGATATAATAAAATGCCTTTAAGCAAATAATTTCTTTTTGAAACTGTAGTAATACCACATCATGGCAGGTAATCAAAGAAAGTTTAAACTTGTACAGGCCCTTAAGAGCATTCTTAAGACTAGAATTCAGCTTTAAAAATCATAAAATGTAAAGGTTCATAATTCAGTCAGTTTTAATTGTTAAAGAATAAAACTTTTTTTTTTTGTTTAACATGTTAGTGTGTCAAGAATATTTTATTAAATAGCACTTATAAGGCCAGGGATTGTATAAAATTTAAATTTTGTAGCGTTGTATTAATTGTTTTAAGCAACTTGAAATATAATTCTTCCTTCCATTTAAAACATTTCTTCATATGGAAGTCTGTTTATCTGTAATGGCTTAGACGTTGGCTATTTGACCACAATTAGAACCTCTTTATATAATATATTATTAAAAACTAGTGTGAAGCAAGTTTCACGTTAAAATCAGGCGACTAAAATAAATATTACAGCTAGATTTCTGTAAAATTTCCTTTCCAAATGTTTGTAAGTTCTAAACGTTTTCACACAACCTCTTTTTTTTTTTTTTTTGCAATCTGCAATATATTTTGTTCTTCACAAAATCAAATTTTGATTAAATAAGTTATATAATATACAGCTTTTTTTTTTGGTTCTTCAAAAACAAATTTTGATTAAATAACTAAATTTGCAAGAATTTCAAAATAACTTATTACAGAGCATATTTTCAGTGCTTGTCATCGTTTCAGTGCTATAAATCGCTTTGAATTTGTTTACATAGTAATTTTTTTTAATTCATTCTATCATTTATTATATTATTTCTGTACAGGCTTCATAGATAAAAAGTGAGAATTTACAAATATTGTAATTAGAGATTTTAACTATTCAATAGCAATCAGTAAGTATGTGATATTTCTTTCATTCAGTTAACGAAACAATAAAGCAATGTATTCATTGTGGAAAAATGTGTGTGTTTTGTGAATCAGTTGCGTGCATAATTCTTGCTTTTAATATCAACATTTATTAATAATTTTGTCTATTGTTTCAAAGATATTTGCAATCTTTTCATTTTATATGCATTTGAAACAACATAATTGTATTTGGGTTTTATAAAAGGAAGTCTTAAATTTAATGAACCAACCTAATCTTTTTGGGATTCTTATTATGAATTTCTGTTCCAATATTTATTACAATAGAGATAGTTAGAAATAATGAAATAATAACAAAATGAATTCGTTTTTTTTAAACTTCTTTTTATGCGATACTAGAAAACGGAAGTATTTCTCTAGCTTTTTTTTTTTTTCATTTTAAAAAAGAAAATGTCACCCCACTCGAAATTTTTGTTGTAGAATTATAATAACTGTACTTACCATACAAATCAGGATTTAAACTAAGCATGCCAAGAACTGACCAAAAGTAACTGAATGAGGTCTGACTTTATGTAAGCTGCTGTTTTTTTTTTTAAATCTTAAATTTAAAGAAAAAAAAAACGCATAAAAGGAAATCAGTAAACTGACGCTTTCTTCCCGACATTTAGTGTTTTTCTTATTTTATTGTTTTTCCTATTTCTAGGAAAATATAATTATCGTTATGATAGTTTTCAAAATTGTTCTTGGACGAATTTTTATATACCTCAATCCCGATTTTATTATAAATAACTAGAATACGTAGCCATATAGATGAGCTGTTATGCTGGTAACAATATCTCAGGTATGATGTCACAGATTAATTAACAGAAATTTTTATAGAAAATCTTGGCAGAGACGTTAATAAATAAATAAAAAAAAATGTTTATAATCGACTTTGGATGTAAATATATAGTAACATTAAAAGATTTGTTTCCTTGCAGTGAGATCATCTTTATTCGTAATATTCCGAACACTCAATACAAAATTAACCACTAAAATCGGATTGAAACAAATAGTGATCCATTAAAAAATGCAATACCAATTATAAAGCAAAATTAATATTGAAAGAAAATATTAGCAATAATCTCCAATGAATCAACATACATATAAAATAATAAAAATTGTAAACCTCTGCGTATTGACCTTTGCAACAAACCAGCATAGAAAAATGGTAAATAAAATGTAAAATTTGTGTCCCATAAATAGTTTTTATTCATGCTTATGTTTATTTCCTTGTCAATAAATCAGCCAATTTACAGATTAAAAAAATACTTGTCTGTATTACTTGACGCCAAAACAAAAATTGGGATTAAGTGTACGATAATGGCGCACAGACCAAAGAAGCGAAAATATTTTTAACTCCTCTCAGCGTTACAGATTTCGTTGGCTTTTTTTTTTAAATTATAGATTTCTTTTATTTTTAGATAATTCATGGAAATTATTTCATGCGGAAATTTTCTGTTGTTTCCAAATTTTTATTTTTCTAACTGGCAAATATTTGTAACATGTAAGCTGACTAACTTCATTATAATTGTCTTTAAATTTGAACCGTCCTTTATCTTGATTACTCTAATAAGCATTTAATTAAGTAGTAATACCATATTTATTAAGAAAATAAATAGAGGGAAAACTTGTCGCCTGAGAATATAAAACTTTTTTTGAAATGTCGCTTGTTGGAATAAATCTTTTCCTCGTGTTTCTGATGCTACACAGTTTTATTTAAATTTACTGAAAATTTTTTATAATTAGAAATTAAAAATATTATTTATAAAGTTTGGATATTTTATTAAAGCATGTTGAATTGGCTGTGTATTCAGAACAGTTGTTATCTGCGGGTGATAGAATGGAACACCACTCCATATCCCTACCCCCTATAAAAAGATGAGCGGGAAGGAAAGAACTAATTAAAAAGAAAGTGCACATTTAAAAATAAATTATTGCATACGCCACACTTAATTACATTTAAAGACCTGTATATGTTACAGCTAATGTAATTAATCGATTTTTAATACTAACCCTTAAAATGATTAATCCATTTATCTCATTGATCGGTTATTATTAATAATAGCTTAGTAATCTCATTTAATGGGAGATCATTGCAAGTTAGCGATTTTAACAGTCGACCATTTTTAATAAATTCAGTTTTTGAAATGAATTGCATATGTTATAAGAATCGTATCGTATTGTACATAGTAGGATACACTTTTATTTTAATATAATAAGTATTTAAAAAAGTATTAAAATAGTGACACAAAACTGTCATCTCGCCCCGGCAGTGGGCAAGTAGATTAAAAGAATTTGTGATTTCTTTTTATCTACTTTTTCTCTAAACGTTCGGTCTGCTCAAAACCTCACCATGTGGGAAACCTTAATATGGAAGAATCAATAAATATACAGTATTAATGTGCGCTTTATTATTTTGAATTATTGCAACAAATAGCGATGCTGGACGAATATAAAGATTCGTAAAATAATTTGAAACAAAATTATTAATATGTTGCTGCTGATATGATAGTCATTTAAGAAATCTTCACAAAACTTTATATCTCATCAAAATTTCTAGAACTCTTGGAAATCTAAATTCAAAAGGACTAAAACATAAGTACGATTTCATGTTCAAAAAAGTTTAAGGTCAATAATTTTGTAAAAAAATTGAAAACAAGAACACCATTTAGCTCATAAATGCGGCTGAATTGACTTTTATAATATGAATAATCGAACAATTGTAGTCATTTTTCGTAACATTAAAGAAAGCTTATTCATGTCAAACTCTTAATCTTCTTTTTGCAAGTGTCTGAAAAGAAAGTAATAAATGACATAAATTTCTCGAAGAGTTATTCCTCATTTGAAAGATTAAAAAAAAAAAAAAGAATTTTTGAAAATGTATATGCATTTTGACATAATGGAATAATGATGTAAAGGCAGCTACATACCTGTTATATTGAGTTTTTGTCGTTGTTGTTATGGAGAAAGAAACTTTAAAAAGGTGTATATCTGAAATTGTTTAATGCATTAAGTGTTAATGCATTATATAAACCGTGGTAGTTTATTTTTTGCTATAACATTTTAAAAACTGCACAAAAGATATTCTCAGTCACTAAACCTTCTTGTTTAGCTTCAATTCAATAAATATTTTTTGAAAAAGTAAAAAATATGCTGAAAATTTCTGAAACGAGAAGAAAACAAAGAATGACTAAATAAACAAATTAAAAAAGCTTATGCGAACAAAATAAAGTTGTTCCTATCATTATTTAAAAATGTATTTTTGTGTATCTTTCCAGTAGCTTTCAAAAGTTTAATTTGATCTAAAATTTCGTCTGAATAAATGTATAAATAGAAATAATAATAATAATAAAAAAAATAAATAGAGGGTCCTGTGCTAACAACTTTGAATCTTGGCCCAATCAATAAAGGTCCCAAAGCATCAACCTTTGGGTTAAACCTGAATTATACTTCACTGATAGATCACAACAGACATACTTTTTACAAAAGTTCCTCCAAATCCTTGCCTCTTTCTCCTCCAGCCTTTTTTAAAAGCTCAAAATGTCACTATTTATGAAGCAACGATCATCTTTGTTTAAATGATTGGATGCAGTTTTGTTTTGCTTTGTTTGTTATTAAATGGGCAACAAGAATGGTTCTCATTATATATACGTTAAACCTAGTAGTTTTATAAAAATATGCGAGAAAAATGGTTCTTCTATTTATTTTGAAACATTTCCTTTTTGTGTTATATTTTTTATAGGTCATATTATGTAAAATTCCTTCCTATTAAAGTTATAGTCTACACTTTTTTCAGTCTACTGGTATGCCTTTTCTTTATTTTTATGCAGTATTAATTCTGAAAAGGAAGAAAAAAAATTGCGATGTGTTACGCGGCTGTCCAGTCGTCATGAGCAATGAAATTTGCTCTATTAAGAAATGAATAACTGATCGTGCTTATTTTGAGTATGAAGTAAATGTATTGCATGAGATATAAAAGAAACGAGCAGATTCATGATTACGAAAACTGCATCCTTAAATTGGGTATACCTAGGAAATAACAATATAATATAAAAATATAATTTTAAAAAATGTAATTTCAAAAACTGATTTGATTTTTTACTGAAATTTATTTCCTACCCACCATCTATGGACTCGTGTTATGTCCCGTCTCGAGCTAGCTAAACCGGCAATTGTTGTCTCATCTCGCAGCTATTTACACATCACAGTTTACCTACCCACTCTTAACCTATTGCGTTCTTTTTTTTCTTTCTGTGTTATTATTCAACTGCTTTTATATTTTCTTTTTATTCAGGTTTGTTGTTTCATTATTATATCCAGTGATTGCCACTTACATAATGCATAATTTTATTCTACAGAAGATAGATGCATAATATCTTCATCGGAATAAATTGGCAAATTCATACTTGGCAACCCACTAAAATGCTTATGTATTGGAGAACAGATTAAGTTGGCTTCTCTGCACTAACAGTAATATTATGTTTTTTTGTTTTTTGTTTTTTTTACAAAGACAAAATAATTGATGCATCAATCCATCTGGAGCAAATGGTTTGAATGTTGTTACTAGTTTCAATGTTTTTGAATCTTCTGTTGTGTTTTATTGTTTCAGTTTTCAATCCCCACTCTTTAGCAGAAAATTTACTCCTTAACCATTTCTACATTTGTCAAAAAAAAAAAAAAAAAAATCTCCTTTATCTGAAAGTAAATGTTGATGGCTTGCTTCTGCCAAGTCAAAGTTAGATCTTCGTGTGCTTTTGTTACAAATCTGTCATGTGTGGCATTGTCACAAATCTGTAATATCGGACTATGTTCAAAGTAAAATATTTTTGTCAGCCCATACAAATACTTCATAAATTTCTCTCCGGCGCTTAACAATTCTTTTTTCGATATAGCAGCTTTCAGAAAGATCTGTGCCAAACTGTGAATCTAGTGATTTGAGCATTCCATTATTTTCATTTTTCCTAAATCATAAAAAAAAAAAAAAAAAAAAAAAAAACAGGAATTATTATTACATCTAGTCAATGGACAATAAATATTAGAAGTTGTGAGGAACCCTTGCTTTTTCCAATTCGATATTACTATCTTGAATAATAGTGCTGAAAAAAAATAGCATTACTTCTCTTTATGAAAATATATATTTGGGGTTACCGTATAAGAGGCTTGGGGCAACAAAACCAATAAAAAGTTGAATCATTTTTGAAACTGAGAGTGATGACAACAGTAAAAGATATAGACATTCAGAACAGGGAGCCTTTATTTTTCATCAAAGAATAATGTTATAGGTATTCAATGACTGCTATAAAACAAATTGCTTTAACTCTAACATTGTTATCGTGGCTTCAGATACAGATTTAATTGTATTAGTAGTTATCCTGCTCCCGGAACGGAAAATATATACGTGTGTAATATAATGTGACAGTATTGTGGGTGAAAGAATACAGATGCGAGAATACATGGAAAACTTAGACCAAGAAAAATTTATGTACTCCAATAGAAAGAAGAATTTATTGCTTTTTTTTAATAATACACTTACATATTCATGTTAATAATAAAATATAATTCAAGTATAAATAAATTTTATATAAAATTATTATTCTAGCGTATTAACGAAATATTTGAATTTCTTTAAAAAGTAATATTCCTTAATTTGCATTTTAAATTTCAGTAATTCATTAATTTACTTAACGATGTATTTAAATTTAAAGTTAATTAATATTATAATTTAAAATTTATTAATTAAACGAGAACTGGAAATTCGTCGAACAAATGATAGTTTCGTTTGATGACAAGCGTCTTAATGTCATGGCTCGCCTTTATGCAATCACCTAGCGTCATCGAATGGTAAAACCGCTACTACTATGGGTGCGTACTGTAACACTGCTGTGGGTTAAATGTAAACGCCCTTCAGTGGGTTGTCATTCATAAACTCACCAGTTTATTCCAAAGGAAAAATTATGCATTTGATTAAATATTCCAAGAAAAATAATGTACTCTTATTTTCTTCAGAATAAAGTTGCATATAATATAAGTAGCAACGTTTGAATATATTATTGAAAGAACAAATTTAAATAAAAGGAAAATACAAAAGAGCTAGATAATAAAAAGAAAATAAAGTATTTAACTTGTTACTGCCGAGTGGCTGGTCGGTCCATGATGCTGTATAGCATTTATTGCTATATTATAAGGCCTTTAAAATAACTGCCGTTTTGTTTGTCCGGAACCCGTCAGGTTATAGGTGATATATTTTTTGCTATTTTATATCATAATATTTACACGGAAACTCAGTTTAACGATGCAGATTTAATAAACATAATTCTACTTATTTACTTTGTATTTCGTTGTAGATGTTATGCGCTTACTACTACTTCATGCGCACAGGATAAACTTTTCAAATATTAGTATAATAAGTCACATTGTCCATAATGACTGGGAAGTCGCGTCACACGTCAAACCTTTTTTCCCTCCTCAGCTTTAGCACACTTAAAATAAAGCACACTTGTAGATTCAAAAAGTTTAAGTTATAACTTTAATAGGAATAATTTTTATGTAATATGGCAAATAAAATTATAGTGCAAAAATCAAAAGTTCAAAGGAAGAAGAAAACCCTACCTTTTTCACATATTTTCTTTAAAATTTTAAAACTGTTTGGTTTAATATAAATACGAAGTAATATTTCTTGTTGCTTATTTCATAGCCCCCCCCCCCCTTTCCGAAAAAAAAGTTTTGCTCGACCTGATCATTAGAAACAGGGGTAATGATTATTTCTTAATTGCATTTTTGATTTTTGAAAGAAAATGGCCCAATTGGATTTTGGGCTCTTTTGTAAAATTGCTTCTCTGGTAATGTTCTATAAATGGGGTAAAAATCAGCATTAACCTTTATTAATTAAACTATCCTGCCTATATCTAGTTTTATGATTGCCGGAAATTGCCGAGAATCAAGATATGATAACAAGAGTTATATTTGTTGAGCAAATTCCTATCTTTCCCTTCTTCGCCATGCAGTTTTGTCTGGTGTTGCCAATCACTGCTTTTGTACGAGCAAGAGCTATCTTTCAATAATATGATTATGTAATTTTTTTAATTATTACTTTTGCTCAAAAGTAGGGAAAGCTTTCCTATGAAGTTTCGAAAGATAAATAAATGATCCAAATTTCTAAATAGACTTGGTCCTCTTCATAGGTAGGTATTGCGTAAACATTTTCCATTCTCGAATCTTTCTTGTTAAAAAAATTTTACTTTACATCAGGAGGAGGAATTATAAAAGATAAAATACAAATACCGTATTAATTTAGCAATATTAATGCTTAATACTAAGTAAAAGCAAGTAAAACCGAATCTAGTTTTTTTCACGTGTTGCAGAATTTTAAATTAAGATAACAATTTTCATTATTTTTGTTTATTGATATTGAAGAATTTAATTGAATCAGTTAATGTCTTATGATCCCATGTATAAAATCGTGATTAACCTTTTTTGAAAGCCTACTTTAAACCTACTTACTACTACTAGCTATTTTTTAAATATGAAGTAAACCCTCAAAATAATATTCTGCAACTCGATGTTTTAGACTTCATTTTTTAAGATTTGAGTGTGGATATAAGAATCTAAAATGGTATTCGTTTTCAATATTTCTTAGTTTTATTTCCGTAGTAGCTTGGTGAGGGTAAACAGTAGTGGGGGCATAATATCCATTTTTTGTCTTTTTTCCTCTTCTCATTTGTAAAAAATGAAAAATACACGAAAAGCATTGCTCATACGCCGATTTCGAAGACTGACACCCGGTGTATCCATCTGTACTTCCTCCCTTGTCTAATTTGGGGTTAACTTATATTTCAATAATCGTCTTATACTAAGGAATCTGCCATGCCATTACTCTATTCACCTGTTATACCTAGAGATTAAGAACCTTGAGTTGAAGCACTCCGTGCCATTCCCCTCAAATTGACAAATCGGTAACTGTGTTATCAATTAAATTTTCTGCCCTAACGAACTCGTTATTTTTGAATTTGCTTTTTTTTTCCCACATTATATTTTGACTGCATTTTTTTTCCTGCTGCTTTTTTCAAACTTTTTTAGTAATTCTTTTTTTAGCGAAATTCAAAAAATTAGAAGAAATCAAACTGTTGATTTTCTATTAAAGTTTTCCGAAGGATGATTTTCCTATCCCTGTAGAAATGGGTATGTGTGAAATCGGGAGGATAGTTGCGAGATGATATATATTTATGAAATGTGTGTATGGTTTTACATATGCACAGGAGAAAGTTTTGTATCGAGCATTTCTTATTTTTTAATTTATTAGTCTAGTTATTTGAAGGTTCTTTAAGTGGTTTACTGTATTTTTATTTTATTGTTTATTACAATTTAATTTTGGATTCCATTGTTTATCTTGCAGGAGGTGAAAAGGCATGTAGTTAAATGATAGGCGTAGTTACATTTTTTAAATAAATTGACAACAATGTATATTTTATAGCGATTGAAATTTTGTTTAAACTCTTTGTTTTTGTTCTTAAACGTAAGAAGTAAAAAACCAAATTATATGTGTATATACTATTTATATATTTGTAATGTCATACAGTTTATTGAACTTGCCTGGAAAACGAGTAGTTAGCAGATATAAAACACGCGTTCTTTTATAATATTGTACTTCATTATTGGATTTTTTAGAAGTATTAAAGTGACTTGCAATAGTATATGACTGAATAAGCTCTTTTATTTCATTGCTGCTGTAAATTCCTTCTTTTTTTATGTTTGTTTTAATGTATTTGATTTCTAATGCCGAAGAAATGTGAACTGCATCAGTTGTCACAGCTGTTTCAAATCAGTCAGGGAATGTTTAAATAGCTGAAGAAATGTGGGTCACGAAACGCTTATAGCTTGCAACGACTTAAAAGTATATCCACTCGAGATAAATGAGACATTAAAATCTGTCTCTAAGGCTTAAACATATTCATAAACACAAGTGTTATTCATTATTTAAACCATGATCTCGTGATTCTTAGGTTCTTACTGGAAACAGACTTTAGGCTAAGAAATGGTATAGTTTGCAGTATGTTCTAATTAAAATATTTGGCAGCAGTGAAGTTATAATTTCAAGATGGGAATGATTTTATTATTAAAGATCTATGTAGATTATGATTCACAACAATAGACTTTTAGCTGCAAAAAAATGTAAGAATTACTAATAAGTATTGCCCGGCCTGAATCGACCAGATTTTCTTAGACTGTAGATTGTGATGCAATATGGGGTCGTATAAAATAGTTTATTTGGGATTCTCGAAGACTTTATCAGTGCCCTTCGCTCTCAGATTGTTCAATATTTATAAACAAAATTGCTCAAATGATTATATTAAAATATCTAGCAGAATGATTTTAAGTTTGATTTTGTAAATTAATGATAAATAAGATTACTAATTCAGTTTTAAATTTCTTTTTTAATTCTGGAGTCACGACAATTTTTTTTGGGGTAAATTAAAATCATAGATATTTTTTGAAACCCGTATGGAGTACTGAAAGGATAACTTTTCAGAAGACCTGAGCCATTACTCATGGAAAGAGGAAACTGCATTTATTGGTGAATTGTAAAATTGTACCATTAAGATATAGAAGCTTTTTGACGAAATAACTTTGAATAAACACTTACCGAATTAACCTTTTCAAACATTATATACCCATGTCCATTTAACACATTATTTACCTCCACATTATGCATGCAGTCTTTTTGAAAACTGAATGATGTTATTTAATCTTTTATGTTATTTACTTTCATTTGCTAAAATGAAAACAATTATTTAATTTAACTTTGGTATTCTCTTACTTTACTTTATTTATTTATTTAGCTTACAGTTTTTTTTTTAGAATCTATCTATCCATTTTATAAGCTGATATTCATAATTTTAAATTTTTGAAAAATCACATGGGCACATGTCAGTGGGTTATATTAACGAAAATTATCGATACAGTACAAATCGATATACAAATAAAATAAAATATTCATCTGTATTTTACAAATAGAAAATGGAATTGATCAGTTTGAGAAAAAAAGTTAGTGCGATTTATAATTTTATTATTTCACAAAAATGATCGATTATTGATTAATTGCATGTTCCTTGTCTACAGATTAAAACACTTTTTTGGTGGCGTGAAAGAGAGAGAGAGAGAGGGTTAGGTGGTATGTAATACATGCACCGGAGACAAAATAATTGTGCATCATGTTTCACTTTTAAAAACTAAATAATGGGTAAATATATTATTCTCTTGATTCTGTTCATTTTTGTTACGCCACTGTACCTCTGAACATAAGATCTGTACGTTGTTGTAGCGAATATTAAAAAAATAAGTTTTCTTTTAAGTAGCTAATATTTTACCGAAAAAAAATTCTGAGCACATAGATAACTATCTTACACAACAGCTCTTAATGCAGCCGGCTATTTTAAAAATAAAATGATACTTACTTGTTTCTATTACTATTCACTTCATCCTGGTTTTGAATTTTCGGTTACCTCTTGCTGTGAGTGCATCTTTTCATCAAATTCTTCCCGAGTTTTTCTTATTTAGCTCGGGAGGAAGCGAGGACCATGTGAGAAGACATCCTTCTGTGAACAGTCGCGTTTCTCCTTAACTCTGTGCCCTAAAAATAGTTCCTAACTTCTAATGCATTTGGGGAAGTTCACGGGCATATTCTCTCTCGGTTTTAACTGCTTATCAAACGCAATTAGTTAAAAAACCACAGATTTCCACATTTCTGGGTGAAATACTACAGTTTCAATGTGAATTACCTCTCTGTAAGCTATACGTCTCGATGAATTCTGTGGAGTGGTATCGTGGTGTGAAAGAGTAGGAAAGACCTTTATATTTTTAACTGCCGTGACGGCACTTTCATATTCAATTAATGTGAATGAACTTGTTCCGATCTGCAAATCGGGTCGCTAACGGAACTAATGACAATGAGAATGGAAAGTAAGTGACTCATATTTTTAAATTTTTACATACCACTTATAAGTATGCGCTTCTGTATGCACTTGTATGCGCTTTTGCACTAATTTCGTAAGAACGATGGTAAACGTGTTTTGGGTTTTGCTCCCATGTCAGATGTGAGAGTGTTTTGAAACCGTGTGATTTAAAAAGCAGTAATTAGAAATAAATAATAGACTTAATGAACTTTTTATTATTATTATCTGTAAATTGAAATAAAATGTTGCAATAAAATATTTTTAAATTTTGCCTATATTCTTTATAATTTATCAGTATTAATAACAAATCTTTCAGTGATTTTAATTTCTACTACACTTTCTTTAGCAATGTACCAATACTGTTTTACTTTACAGTAAAAATGTAACATAATATATATTTATAAATAAACACTGTATTTTATACTAATAAAAATTTATTAAAGTATTTAAAAGGCAAAGTTTAAAAATAAACATTTGTACGTGTTTGAATGGAATTATTTTTTTATTATAAGCTGAAAAATATGACATTAATCTACCATATTCTGGTGAGACTTTTTAAAGTTATATGCACCACTTGCAAATGCCGCTTTTAATTTTAATGGATTTCAAATTTTCATTTTTTTGTATTGACTTTGTGAAAGCATTGGGGTCATGTTTTGATATGCTTCTGTGTAACTGTTCTTTGTGGATTTTTTTTTAAAACTCCTGTATTATCTTGAAATATATAAAGTAATACTGGGAAGCAAGCATTTTAGTTGAAATTAAAAATATGTAAGATAATATTGAAAGGAATATGTGAGATATCATAGATATTTTGAAAAGGGATAATCAGAAATTAAGGGCAATCTACAGATAATTTTTTCTGTATTTTAGTATCATCATGTTAAACGAAATAAAATATCCAAAACAGTTAATTGTTGAATATTCTTCAGAGGTAATTATCTTCCATTACAAATTTTTTAATGTTTCTAAGCAGTTCATTAGCTGGACCAACAGTATTTTGTTTTTATACTTGCATCTTAACAGTAAAAATTTAATTAATTAAGTATGAATAATTAAAAGTTATTCTGCTACTTTCTTTTTTGCTAGTAAAATGTATTAAGGTATTCAAAGGTTAGAGATGAAAAAAATAATCTTTTGCTTATGAAATTGAATTTTTTCTTGTGTGTGTGAAATTCTTTTAGTACCATCAAATTAATGTGCCCCATTATGCACTTCATGATTCTGTGTAAAATGATACATTATTGACCGCTGATTTAAAAAAAAATAAAACTGTATGAGGACAAGTTTTCTTTATTTTTTTATCTCACGAGATTTTAGAATGATGTTGCAACAAAATAAAGAGCTTTATTGCATTGATTAATCGTGATAGAATTTATTATGCAGCTTTTGATATTCCTGTAATTTTCAGTTTCACTTGGCATTTTACGATTTTTGGAGAAAGAATGATACTTGTTTATTGTGGACTCTTTCAAATCTGATGATGTTTATACACCATTATTCTACTTACATTTTGGCGATATATTTTCAGACAGCTGTTTCAAATAAGACGTCTTGTGTTTCTAAATAAGCTCGCATTTCTAAGATGTGATTTTAGTGAAATGTATTGTATTTGTAGAATTACTAAACCGAAGTTCAAAATAATTTTGCTTCGAATTACTGTTTAAAAATTTATGGCTTTACAATGTCAGTACATGGTATTTATGAATAATTTTAAGTTTCTTGACGGTTTCAAACCTGTTCTTAAATTTTTTTTTTCTTTTCTCTTCTAATGAAATGTCATAGAAATTTAGTAGGTTTTTTGTTAAATGATTAATTTTAATTTCCGAATACGTATTCATTAAATATTGGATCTATATTTATTTTAAATATAAATGGATAGGATTTATGCAAATCTGTTATTCTTTTCCGAGCTCGATTTGACAAAAATTTTGTTTAGTCTCGTATAAAAATTGTGAAACATTTATTCCAAACAGCTGCTATAAAAATGTGTGAGAAATATTTATTTTAATTATTTTGTAGTACTTTTATACTTCTGAAATGGAATATATGTTTAATAAACTTAAATTATTTTAATTTAAATTTTGAGTTTCAAGCATTTAACAAAAATTCATTCTTTTTCAAATTTCCAAGCCTTTTAATCCTCAATTTTTTTAAAAAAAATCTTTTATCTGTATTCTATTTTTTATGATGATACACCTGACAAATGTGAAAAAAGAAATCCTTTGATCATATATGAAAGATAATGAAATGAAATAATTTCCTTATGCTATGAAATATTTGCTGTATTAACACATTAACAAATTTCTGTCAAATACTTCAAAATTTACTTTATTTTTTGCTAGTCTATATTAATTTTCTTTTGACCTAATATTGAATCCCTAATCTTTCTCTTTCAAAGATTTGTTTTTAAGGATTTCAGAAATATTTTTGAATGTCTATTTATTATTTTACTACATCTACACATATTACCTTGAAATTATAAGAGAGTGGAAAAGAAATGATAAGGGTCGATATTGCAAATTAAAAAATTCTTAATTGTGAAAATTCTTTATTCCCATGGGTCTATGTTTTTTCGAAGTTCAAAAAAATTAAAAAGTGTTATTACATGCAGTAGTTAAATTTTGCATAAAATTTTGAATTGAAATAGAGAACATTTATAAGAATTTCTTTCTATTAATTTATAATAAAACTATTAAGATTATTTTTTTTTCTAATCAACAGCAATGTCGGGAAGTTTTGAACCTTTGAATTCAAGCACTTCGTGAACTGGTTGTTATAAAAATCATAATCGAACAGAAAAGCATGTTAGGTAAAAAAGGAAAAAGGTAAAACAAGAATAAAATACAAGAAACAATTTAAAGAGCTTTATTAAAATGCTCTTTAAACAAAATTAAACTGTACAACAATTGGACCTATTAAATAAGATTTCATTCGAGGTATTGTTCCGACCATTCGCCATGAAGCGTGCTTGACATCAGCACTGCATGGATTGTCGATCATTTTACTTGGTGATCTTTCCAGTTGACCGAATGAAAGAATGTAATGGAGGAAAGGCAACAGTTTTATTTCCCATGAAATCGTTTTCTTTATTATGCAATCATCACCATGTACATGAAATTTTCTTTTTGTATACTCTATCTTGATGCTTATGGATAGGGTATCTAGCTCTGATCATTTCTTTCTACCTGAAAATGTACTAATAGCTGCAACATGTATGTTATTACAAATGAAAATAATAGCTCCAACATGTATCTTATTCAAATAGAAATAAGATAATTTAAAATAAATCAAGATAAGTAATTTAATAGGAATGTTATAAAGCTAAAATAAATCGAATTCAAAAGCAAAATTCACCATATAAAATTGTGTTGAAATGTAAATATCTATGAAAGTGAGGATAAACATTTTTAAAAAGCCGTGAAGAAACTAATATTAGAAAATATTTTTCGTTTTTATTTTATTTTCAGCTTTAGCTGCTGAAATGACAAACCATATTAAGAAAAATGAACTATAATAAAGTTGACAAAACAGAGTAGGAGTATTATTATCCATGTACTCAGTGTTTCATTACTCCAAGTTATATATTTCTCAATTTGATCACAGGGTATTTTGAAACTGTTAATTTATTTGTTGCATAGAATTTTGTTTGAAGCAAAGCTTATGATATTATATGTAATGGATCTTTAATGGTTTTGATTAGATATAAAGTAGATTAGATATAAATATTTAGTGGTTTTGATTAGATATAAAGTATCCCTATTTTTTTAGTTCTGTAGAGGAAGAGGTATTCGGTAGTTATACGAATGCCTATATATGTTTCATTTCAGAAAACTTGATACGCACGCACGCAGGCACACACACACACACACACACACGCGCGCGCGCGCGCGCGATTTAGTCATAGTCGTAACGCATGTTAATTATGAATTATGAGTAATATAATTGCAACAATAAATGTTAATAATTGTCATAAACAATCAGTTGCAATTTAATTAAGTATATTCTTCCCCGTTTTTTCCTTTCCTCTCCCCCATTTTGATTTTCCCGTGTTTGAAGTTTTTACCTTCAAGGTTTGACGTTCTTTGACTTCTATGTTTTTTCCTTCCTGTGTTGTATTTTGAACAAATATTTTTTTAAAGTAATTTTAAAATACATCCGTCATTCTTATTCTATTAGACTGCGATTCAAAAGTGCTAATATGTAGTGTGAAGATAAATAGAAAATTCAAGTGAAATCTATTCCTTGCCTCGAAAACTCAACCATGCTTTAGATTTTTAGATTGCTTCCATACTTGAATGATTTTATGAATGTTCCGGTGGTGATGTTTTACGTCATCTTATTTTTTAATTTTCAAAATATAAAATACGCTCATTTATTATAAAGTTCTTTATATTGCAGTGATTACTTTATAAAGGTGACAAGAAGTAACAAAAAAATGTACTAAATATATGTAGAAAATAAAATTGTTTGTGGAAAAGTTAATGATATCAAACAAAACAATTGTGAACTTTAGAAGGTATGAAGGTCAGTGTTTATTAAAAAGAAATGTGAAGATTAGTTTTTTTATTAGAATCCTGGCAAATTAGTTGTGGATTTATTGTGTTTCTTTTAATTTGTTGAATTTGCCAAAAAATAAATTTTATTTTATAAAAATATATTATAAAATAATAGTTATTTTACTTTTTTACTAACCTCGTTTTAAAAATCGTTCTTTACATGCACTTTATAATAACCAATCGTTATATCATTCATTTTCAGGCCCATGAGCAATAAAAGAATTATTTGACAGTAATCGAAATTCAATGCATATTCATTCATTTGTTGCTACGGCTTGTTTTTGTCCATTTGCAATGAAAGCTCAAAGAATAATTACAAACGCAAATGTGTTTATTCTTGTTTAGTGAAATATCTCAGTAACAGTAATACTAATTAATGAAATTGATTCTAACGTAAATTTTAATTAACATTATAATCTCGAACAAAGAAAAATGTTAATAGACTTTAATAAATAAACATTTAATGGTGAAATTTTAACATATCACAGAGCCAGATAGAGAATTAAATCAATGTCACGAATGAAATTCAGGATGGCTTCATCTGCTGCAGCAGCTATTGCCCACTTAATTTTTTTCCCCCATCTGCTTTTAGCTTCTCACTCTACGACAGTTCCTGCACTCTTTTATTACCGTTAGGGGAACTTGTGTTCTTCAGCAATTCAGTACTTTATTTTTCCACGGCTGATATGAATCATGCACACAAGTGTTCCGTATTAAATAATGCATGTTAATTTAATCTATTATAATTGCTTCGCGCTGTCGTCTCATAAGGATTTTGATGCCAAAAGCATTACACCCATTCAATAAAATATCCATCTGCAGTTATTGTATGTGTTTCTTTTATGGTATGCATTATCTCATTCGTGCTTATTAGCTGTGGACCGCTGGTTCTTCTGCGAAATCAAGACCCCCCCCCCCCGTGCCTCTTGTTTTTGGACAGTTCAGCAGTTTCGACAACAAAAATCACGTATTTCAGTCAAATTTACATCTATCGGAAAACTATAATTTTGCCAATTTCTTCCCCCGTATTTCATTTTTTTTTGAAAAAATTATTGTGAAGAAATAAAATGATCTTTCAGTTTTCATCAAGCAATGGCCATGAATCATTGAACGTGATTATTTTGAATTGTTAATAGTTTTAAATTTTGAATCCTTGCTTTAAAAAAATGATTGTTCAACCTGTTTGTCAATTTAAATTTAAAAAAAAAAGCGTATACCTTTGTTTCAAAAATACACCAAAAATTAAGACCTTGTGAACTACTGTGTGGGTAACATAGACATACTTTTCTTTAAGTGTCTTTTTAAGATGTTAGTCTTTGCAACATCTCTTTGTTTATAGTAAAAAGAAAATTTGATGCAAAATGAAATAAGAAGCCTGGCTTTAATCCCTTCATTTAAAATTAAACATAATTTAAGCCAGAGAATTATTATTATCTATGCTATTTCTCATGAAAACTCTGAAATTATTCTTTGAGAGTCTTGGTAAACATCAGCTAACCGTTATCACCCATCTTAGTCACTTAACAAAAGGAAACCTAGATTACATCTCATTTGATGTTGGACAATTCTACCCAAGCCTACTCTGCTCTGTTATTCATATTTCATTATTATTATTGTTGATTTTTATTCAATTGACCCTAGGTAACTTTATTATTGATTAATAAAATTATTTACTGCTTTTTTTACATGAATAAGGAAAGTGTTTTTATTGATAACAAATAAAACAAGTAATACTTTTCATTCATTAATTTTAATTGAAGAATTAAGGTTAAAAATTCAATTTTTGAATTGTTTTTCTGCATTTCATATAGTCATTTGGAAACATTTTTGTTGAAAATTAAAAAAAAGGTCATGCTATATAGAATTAATGTAGACATACTGGCAGTTGCAAACTTTCTTTTTACTTTTGAAACTTTCTTTTCTATTTTTCTTTTTTCATCTTATCATAGCAAGCTATAATTCTTGAATCCTAAAAACATATTCACCTTTTAATTTGGCACATTTTTTTCTATTAAGCATAATACTTATTATGCCATACCGTTTTTTGTAGTTTAGTTAGAGAACAGAAATTGCTGGTTTCTAAAGCTCACTTTCCTTACTAAAAACTTATTAAGTCCAGTTATAAGTTGTTAAAGTCGCAGTAGATTCTGCCTGATACTTCATTCCTGTTTACACACTTCACTTCATTCGAAATCCTTGAAAAAGTATCTCTTTATAAAAGGGAATCTTAAAATTTCCCCAACATGTGGTTGTTTTTCCTTCTCACAATCCTAATTCAGCATAAAATGAAATCTTTAGTGAGACATACGTGAAACATAGGTTAATGATTAATAAAGGGAATTTAATTTCACACTGGTCATTTGATAAATTTTAATGCAATGTTTGAAATCGAGTTTCTTTAATTAATTTTGTTATGAATTTTACTGGTCCCACAATTTGTTTCTATAATTCCCATAGGAGTCTTGAAGAATTATGTAGGAAGTTCTCAAACATTCATTGGTTACACCATTTTAGTCTTCCATGATATCTAGAGTTGACCACATCTACTTTTATACTAAGAAATAATAGTTAAAAATTCACCTATTCTCATTTCCTCGGACTTAATATTTTTTGAGAATCTTATTAGACCACTGGGTTCAGAGTGTGGTTTTAGCTTCCATAGCTTTGTGGCTATTAAAAGCTGTTATTTTTATATAATTGCTCATCAAAATTGAACCAGTCGAGTTCACTTTTGGTCATTATCACATTAAGCATGTTACAGTGATGCTGAAATGAATGAAATGGCTTTTTTCCCGAAATAATACATTTCTAGTCAAAGGCAGTTCAAACTGACAGCACAAAGGAAACTGAATTTTGGTAATGTAGTATTATTCACAATTATCGTATGATCCCTGAATAAGATCGCTGTATACTTAAAATTAATTGCCGTGTTACAATAGAATTAATTTTTATTTATTTAAATTAAGTTTGAGTGTTAAAACTCTATATGTAAAGCGGAAACAAACATTGGAAGCTGGAGATATAGTTGAGCCACTGACAACATAAGCTGACTGACTGTATGTAGGAAGCTTCGAGGGATCTCATTTCTTGGGAATGATGTATCATCTTTCTGTGTGTCTTAGTACTATAGAAAGAGCTACATGAAATTAAAAAAAAAAAACTTTAGTTTTAAATATAAAATGTTACATCAAATTTCGATTAGTGGTGTGTAAAATTAAATTATATTCAAATATATGAATGACATTTAAATTCATTAATACTGCATTCATAGCTATTATAAGTTGATCATAGGCTTCTAAGAAAATATCAATTTGAATTATCTTTGACTATTGTAAGCTGTTGAAATTGTTCCTGCATTTTCTTAGTACAAATTATCAATAGATTCTCCATTATATGAAATTTTTTTGTCATTCTTGGGCTCCATCTGAATGAGGCCTTTCAATAATGAACAGCTGATCGACATATCACTGACCGCTTATCTTCTTGCTATACCCACAGAGAAGACATTACCCTGATAAAGCTCTATATAGTTGATTTCACTTTTGATGTGAAATCGTGAGGAGTGACGAGGAGGCATACGGTCAGTGAATAGCCAGTCAACTGTTCATTGTAGTCTACATAAAAGCGCTGAGTCTTCTTTCCTTCCTAGAACTAGTGGAATCGTAGGTTGGTATTTCTGTTTGGGCTTCGTTGTTTGATTTTAAGCTTTCGGGAACTTCATGGAAAGTGACCGGACGATGGTCTCGGCGGTTGTGGCAGATAGACGGGCAAGTATAAATTTGGCAGTCTCCGAGCTTTCCAGCGATGATGGTAACTTTTCGCTTAATTAATCTGTAATTTTTGCTATAATAATAATTTTTTTTAATGCAGTTGTGTTCAAATTCTCTTTAATACTGTTTTCTTTTGACTTTCATTTGTTGCTTTGTTTTTGTTTAATAGAATTGAAAATATTAAAAAAATTTTAATTGCAATTTTTAAAAATATTTTATAGGCATTTGTCACATTTGTGGAGAAAAGGTGTCTGGCGCTGGACAAGCATGCCAAGCTATGGGAAACTTGTATCATACTAACTGCTTCATTTGCTGCTCTTGTGGTAATGTATTGCCATTTTCATCTTTTCATTTAATTAAGAGATGTTTTTATTTAACTACATATGGGGGGGAAAAAAGAAAGAAGTGATCGACTATTCGCTAAAGAAATGAAAAATACATTTTTATGTTTTTAAAGAAAACTCCTTTCTTCATTGAAATTTATTATCATTAATAAATATTGATATAGATATTGACGAAATAAAATAAAGGTCAATAAATATCTCTTCATATTTTTTCAAATTTAATATTAAATTCATGCATTTTTTTTTGTATTTGTAGTTTGTTTTATGTTACTGCTGCATAACTTCCGCCAGAATGAACATATTCATTAATACAAGTCAGTGCAAAATTGAGCACAAAACTTAAAAATATATATGACTGCCGGTTTTTCAAGTCATTCTTTATGTCCTTAATTTGCACTATTGACCTATGTACCTTATTGTTAAAATGTTACTGTTACTTTAAATATTACTTAAATTTGCTTTGCAATTATTATGTTTTTTATCTCCCGCACCTGACATTTTATTTCAATATTTTCAATTTATATTTTCTAACTGTTCATTTTTTTAAAGTATATCTCACACAGGCTATTTCAATTTCTGTATGTTGTTAATAGTATGAGGATAAATTTAACGTACAGGGTTAGCAAGAAATAAGATACCCACTTCAGAGGGCTCTAAAATGCGTTCTATTGGTCCAAATAAAATAAAATAAAATTTGAACTACAGATTATCCAGATGATGCGCTTTACATTTATTAATTAAAGAAATTAGTACAAAAATTTACCTATAAATGGTGGTGTAACAAAATGGCATTTATTTGCATATTATGAAAATGTGAAACATAATTTGCGTTACAGCGCATGGCTATTACCATTTTTTTGGATAAAAAGAAGGTGGATTTTGCACGAACATTAGTTTTTTCTCTATCCGTCATGCCTACGTTGCAAGAAAAAACGTCACTGGTGAAATTGTTCTACCAGAACCAACAAAACTCCGTTGCAGCTCTAAAGGAATCGTATGAAGCAGATACGAAGAGGTCCAATGTCTCCAGGTGCCCTACGCAAGATGATGCAGAAATTTGAAAGAAAAAAAATGGCATTCTTCCAGGTAGAGGACGGGGGAAAAAATCCCGTCTTCCAGCTTCGAAAATGTTGCAACCGCGCTCGCTGAAGCCAGCAGTCGCTCGCCGCATAATAGTGTGAGTTTGCCAATTGTTTTGCGTGTTCTGGATATGCCGTATTCAACTGTACGAAAAATCGTACAGCAGATTTTGCATTTTTATCCATACAAAATCAAGTCTGTGCACCTGTTGCAGGACGGGGACTTAGAGGTCCGTAAAACTTTTGCACTTCAGTTTCTTGCTCGAATGGTGGTTGACACGGCTATGGAACATTCTGTGGAGTGATGAGGCCCACTTTTGCCTCAATGGGCAAGTAAACACCCACAACTGTCGAATTTGAGCAGAGGAAAACCCTCACGTTATACAGGAACAACCTTTGCATCCTGAAAAAGTGACAGTATGGTGTGGGTTTACAGCTACCTTTATCATTGAACCGTACTTCTTTGAAGAGATAACTTCAAAGGGAATCCAAACCTGTTCCGTCGCAGGACAACTGTACCATGATATGCTGAGGGATTTTGTAATCTCAACGCTTCTACAGCATGGATGCCTTCAATACATCATTCTCATGCAGGGTGGTGCATCATCTCATATTGATCGTTGTGTAAAGCGATTGTTAATACAGCATTTCACAGAAGCACGAGTTATCAGCCGTCATTTCCCAATAGCATGGCCTGTCGTTCGCTAGTCATAACCCCTTGCAACTTTTGGTTGTGGGGTTATTTGAAGGACAATATCTACCGTCAAAGGCCATCATCTGTAGCATATCTGAAGGACAACATTCGGCACCATATTCTTAATATTCCGGCAGACTCACTCCGGTCATCTATAGAAAATATGATTCTGTGATTAGAGCATATTGTTGAAAATGAAGAAAGGCACACTGAGCAATTTTAATTTTACTTTATTTAACAATTATAAACCATATTAAATGGTTTTATGTGTATTACAACGCCACCTAACGGTGAATTTTTGTATTATTTTTTATTTAATAAATGTAAAGCGCATCATCTCAATAATCTGTAGTTCAAATTTTATCTCATTTGGATCAATAGAACGCATTTTAGAGCCCTCTAAAGTGGTAAAAATGCACGTTAGTCATTTACAGTTTTTACCCTTATTATATTTCTTTTTTTATAGCTGCTTTATTTTATGTAGTACTGTTTGCTCTGTTTTTCCTTTCTTAAACATTGAAATGTAAACATTTTTTCAAACATTTTTTATCTATTTTAGGTCGAGCATTAAGAGGAAAAGCATTTTATAATGTTCATGGCAAAGTTTATTGTGAAGAAGACTATTTGGTAAGATAAAATCTTTTATTAACAGATTCTCTAAGAAGTTACAAATAAGTTTAAATGAAAAAAAAAAAAAAAAACCCCTCAATATATGGTTTTTTAATTTTTTAATGGGAAGTTAAAAAGTCTCTTTTAATATATGTAAATAGATTGGAAAGGAGAAAGTAATATTAAATATAATATTTTGTTTTATGGCTGATTTCTTTTTTATTGTTCTATAATTAACCAAGATGATTTAAGAGGATTCTATAAAATCTAAAACTAAGACATATGTAGCATCTTATGTAAATTTCTGTCCAATGCAAATGGAATAACAAAACTTGACACATTTCTATTTCAAAATGATAAAAGATTATGGCCTAGAATTTGAGCCTGATGATATTTTATAGAAACAAAAAGAAAATTTTGTATTTTTTGCAGCCAAGTATTTGCTTATATGCGTGTTAAAGCTTTATGAAATTAGTATTTAGAACCTTCAATGAAAATTATTCTTCATCGATAAATTGCATATAATATGCAGAAAAGTTAAAATTTCTTGTCTTAAATTCTATTGGATACAGTTTCCGCATGTAGTTTTAAAGTATTTTTAGGCTTATTATCTTCATCAGTGAATGATAGAAATATATTTTCACAGTTATTGGTGGCATTTATGTGAAATAACGTATAAATGCATTTAATATTAGACTGCAGTTAATTTTAAATTTATTTTTAATTGATTGAAATAAGATAAATTAAATTTTTAAAAAGTAATATCTGAAGGAACTTTTGTTAAGAGAAAAAAAACTCTTTTATAAATTATTGTATATGTAGAAGTTTATTAACCATGAGATAATATTGTAATAATAAAGCCTTTGTGTGACTGATTTTCCTGTTCGAAGATATAGGCAGAAATATTAAACTTATTTGATTAATTCTTGACGAATAATTGAAAACAAATAAAAGTCAGCAAAATAAATTGTAATAAAAATTGAAAGTAGTACTTTACTTGAACTTTAATGTAGAATGAGTTAATATAAGTAAAATTTATTAATGTAACAAAAACTAGAAGAATCTTATGCATTTTCTTTTTTAAGCAGAATAAAGAATTAATAGATTTACTAAATGACTGACATTTATTGACCTAGATATCTGATTAGTATGCTTTTTGTGAATTTTTATTTCTTTATTGTAGTGTAACTTTTTTGTAAATACATAATAATATTCCATTTGTCTCAGTTCACTTCTAGTTTCATTAATATCATTTTTATTATCTTCTTAAGAAGTTATGTACATTAGGCATGCCGGATTTCCCCCCCTCTACTTCCCGCTTTATTGTTAACCTGAATAAAACTATAGATAATTAACTAATTTTACATCCAAACTGATTTTCTCCAGAAACTGACCTATACATAAAGCAACAATTATATACACTATATTCTGAAATTATTTGAAATCCATAAATGCAACAATCCTATTAATGATTTTTTGTTTTTACTTCTTTCAGCATACTTAATGCACGATTTACATTTAAATGATCTTTGCAATTGCAAATTGCATCACTGGGACCTCTGCCATAATAATGCTTACTATATGAGAATTATTATATAGTAATGTGTAATCATGTAACAGTGCTAATCTGTTATTTAAATACATTTCCTGTAGAAAAGAATTTAAATTAAATTTTACGTGCATGTTTTTTTTATAGTATTCTGGTTTTCAACAAACAGCTGAGAAATGTGCAGTGTGTGAGCATTTAATTATGGAAATGGTAAGTTAAAAAAAAAGAAATTGGAACTTGTATCTATTTTCTAATGTGATGTTTGTTTTAATACAATTTTAATGAATCGCAGCAAAAAATTTAGCTAAGAAATATTTAGGGGACACTGGGACATACCTTACATTTAACACTATATGTAGACGTATTTTAAACAACAAAAATATGTTAGATAGATGTAGTCTTTGAAAGTTCGAAATTTAATATGAAGGATGAGTGATTTTTGTTTCCTAGAAAATTTATTTTTTATTTAATGTGTATTATTCATACCTTCCACTGTCCTGTCCCTTTCTTAAGGTATATTATTGAGTAATAAAGATAGATTTTATTATATTAGATTGTTCGGAAAGTAATTTCGTTTTTTCCCAACAGAGGATTTAATTGTATTTTTTTCATAGCCAATTTCTTACTTCAGTCGCATAATCATTATATATTTTGATAGCTGATATAGTTAAGCTTACTTTTGAAAAAAAGTTCGATTGATTCTACGCAGTAGTTTTTGGTTGATTCCCTTTCACATATGGAAAGTGAAAAAGCAGCATTTTCGGCATATTTTACTTTTTTACTATCAAAAAGGTGTAAACTCTGTTGAAGGGGGGGGGGGGAATCCAATGTGTTTAGTGGAGATATGACAGAATGCCAGTGCCAAAACTGTTTTGTAATTTTGATTACTGGCACCACGTTTTGGAAAGCCAGTTGAAGCTGATGAACATACAATAAAAACATTAATTGATGTCAACTAGCGAATAATAACTCGTGAGATTACTGAGAGATTAAATTTATAGAATTCGACCGTTCATGATCATTTGAAATGCCTAAGTTAGTTCGACACATGAATTCCTTTTTTTCTTTCTTGCGGAAAGGAATTTGTGCCGTCGTTTGACGTCTGTTATTTGCTTCTCAAATGTTAAGAAAATGATTAATTTTTAAAGTGCATCATCACTCAGGATTAGAAATGAATTGTCTACAAACAATGTTAAACGCAAGAAATCAGGGTGAGCTAAAGATGAACCAGCTCAAAGCATTTTGAAAGGCAATATTCATTAAAAAAAGTGATGCTATTTGTTTGGCGGGATTTCAAAGGAATCATTTTTTTTAGCTTATACCAGACAAAAAAAAAGATCAATTCTGAAGTGTACTGTCATCAGCTGGAGAAATTGAATGATTCACTTAAATAGAAAAGGCCAGAATTGATCAATAGAAAAGGTGTAGTGTTCCACCAAAATAATGCGGGACTTCATACAAGTAACTCGCCAAAAATTTTTACATCTTGGATGAGATGTACTTCCCACCCACCATATTCTCCTGATCTGGTGCCTTTTGATTATTATTTGTTCTGGTCTCTACAAAATTTTTAGATAGTAAAAGCTTTATTTGAAATGAGGAGGTCAAAAATAATCTGGATAAGTTTTTTGCCTACAAAGAACAAACATTTTATGAACGTGGAATCATGCTGCTGCCAGAAAGATGGCAAAAGGTATTGAACCACAAAGGAAAATATAAAAATAATTCAATAAAATATTTATTTACTATAAGAAAATCTTTCATTTTTATAAAAAGAAAACGAAATTACTTTCCCAACAACCTAATATATTTAGCAATAGATTTTTTAACCCATTATTCAAAATGACGCTTTTTTTTATAAAGATATTGAATTACAGTGATATTCTTTGCATACATGGTGTGTAACCCTTCTCGAATGAGTTAGATATTTAGCAAATATTAGACGAGTAAAAATTTTCTATTTCTTATTTCTAGATATTGCAAGCCATGGGGCGATCTTATCATCCTGGGTGTTTTAGATGTTGTGTTTGTAATCAGTGTTTAGATGGTGTTAGATTTACTGTTGATATGGATAACAAAATATATTGTGTTGAAGATTATCATATGTAAGCATATGTTTTATTTATATAAAAAATTGTATTCTTTATTCACATGAATTCCATATTAGAGGCTCATAATGTTTTAACTCTAATAACTGTGTTTTGCATAGCTCAGATATGCTTTTTTTAAAATCTTGGTTTACTCAATTACTTATTGTATATAAAACTTTGGTTATAATTTTTAATATGAAAGATATAAATTAGATAGCTTTTATTCTATCGAATGAAATATATTTAAAGCGAGGTATTAAGCCATATAGACGTTTTATAATTTCAGAACTGTTTTTAAAAATTTATTTTACCAGTTTCCAGATTTCAATTGAGTATTTTCATATAATGTGTTTCTGCTTATTAGAAAAGTGATTCATTGTAAAGAAATATTTATTCATTAGAAATGAATCTTCATTTCATTTTATATTCTTTTCATGTCATTTATATAATATTATTGGATACATTTAAAATATTTATAAAATTTTGCAGCATTACTTATTATTTTATTTTGTATTATTTTATACTTCCTTCATTTTATTTGAAATATACTTCTACTGTCCAAATTGCATGCAGCACTTAAATGACAGTAGTTGTGTCATATTTTTTAGACATAATTTTTGTTTTATTGCCTATTAATTTTAATTTAAGAGAAAATTTCATGTCGATCTTTTTTTTGTATTAGTATTTGTAATTTAATTTTGTTTTCTCATAGTTACATAATTGCCTTTTTTTAAAAAATAAGTGTGGCACAATTCATTGATTTCTATGTATGAACACTGACAATCATTTAGAAAATGTTAGTGTGTATAAAAATAAATTGATTGTTAAACAGTAAATCTTCGTATACATCTTTGGCATTGCATTGATTTAAATATATTAAATTCTATTCTTAAAATGAAAATGTAGGGAGTTTTTGATACTTATTTTCTAATGGAAATATAGTGAAAAAGTCTGCAAAGCAATGAAAACGATAGACAGTAGTTGAGTCATAAACGGATTTTTATATAATAATACAGATTTTTTATTCGTTTTATGTAAATTTTTATTAATAATTTGTCATTTAGTTGGAGCTTAAATATCAGAACATATATAAGAGATTATATATATATTATAAAGTTATTTCTCTTTTATATGAAGTTACATATATTAGATTTTTGATTGAATTGCTGTTTAATATTTTAAACCTTTGAATGGCTGTGGCTAGTAATAGTTAGAATTTTATTGGAAAGTTTATATAAAAATGACAAATATTTTGAATTAAAATTTTCAGTATTGCACGGCTCACATTTATATATTAAAAGCAGCATTTCTTTACTGCTTGTCAGTAAGCCTGTATAATCTTTTTCATTATAATATTTTTTTGATTAAAATTCTTTTAAACGAATACAAATGTTGCTTTTTAATGAAGAGTTTAGAATGTTTCTATAGGTTCAAATGCATGCTCAATTTTTTTCTTCTTTACCGTTTTATGAAGTAAAATTAATCAAAATTTTGATAAAATAAACAAATAATTTTTAGCCTTTTCAGGACAACTGGATTGCAAGTTATCCATATGGCACAACTTAATTTACTTTGCATTCATTAATAAGACATGAATAATAGCAGGGATTCAGAATTTTAGAAAGAAAGTAAAAGAAAATCTCTACAATCGAATGGCTATTAAAAACCTTTTTTGTAATTAAAAGACTTAATTTTCAAACATAAGAATTGCTTTTGGTATTAAATGTATTTTAAAAAATCATATAAAATGAAAATGTATTCTTCCTTACTCTAGGATTTACGCTCCTAAATGTGCTATGTGTGGGAAAGCCATAACGCCTGTAGAGGTAATTTTCTGATGTTAATGAATACTTTACTTGTAATACCCATTTTAAAACATTTTTTTTTCTGTAAATTGCTTTTAAGTTTCTTTGGAAATCTAGAATAATTATTGATATTATACATTTATTTAATGCATTTTTTAAAATCATCTAAGATAAATTATTTTTGAAGGTTTGGAGGAAATGTCTAACAAACTATATTCGCCGTGAAATATCGATGAATTTTATAATATTATTCCTCATGAGCTGTGTGTATGAATTTATGAAAATAATATTTACCGAAATATATTAATTGTACCAAATTTACCTTAATATTTGCCGCCTTTAATTGCAATATTTATTTGTATTTATATGTTGTCAATTGTTATATCTCAATATAATGTAAATGTAATTACAATCCCCATATGTAGAAAAAGTTGGAGCATTTATCTTTTTTAAAATTAAATTTTAAATATGACATGCCTTTTTTTTTTTGTTCAACAACATAATTTAATATATATTGAATTTGAATATTTTATTTTACAAAGAAAAATAAATTAAAAAATTAACATTTTACCAAATCTTGATTCGAGCTTTTTTTGTATTATTATAAAAAATAAATTATGTGTAATTTAAAATAATTATTAGCTAAATACTCTATTTAAAAAGGAATGAGAAAGCAGCCTTTCTTCCTTTTGTTTTCAGGGTACTGATGAAACTGTTAGAGTTGTGTCTATGGATAAAGACTTTCATGTCGATTGTTATATTTGTGAAGTAAGAAATTTGTATTTATTTTTAATGTTTCTAAGAAGTTCACATTTTGAAAGTTTTATGATTTTTCAAAGGTTTTTTTAAACTAAACAAACTAAAAAAATTAGCATTATTCTGTCTTTATTTTTGCCCTTTCTTAACTAAATCTGAAAAATGCACATTGCTAACAGTTCGTTTTTATCATATTATGATAATTTTTTTTCTAAGTATAGCAACCTCTGTGCCAAGTACACAGTTAGGTTCTTGCCTGTGCCTTTTTGCCTTTTAATTATTCATTATACTATCACAAATATTTTACTAACACAGGACAGCTCGGGTTAAACATATATCAACATTAATAATTCCATATCTATTATAAATTGGTCATTTACTCAATCCGTACTTAATCTGCCATGATTTTATTCAGACTGACTTAATTCTCCATCAGATAGGGAAAATGTGCTCTAGGCTTTCCCTTTCTAGAAATTACTGTAGCTTTAAGTCGCCACATCCTCCCATTGTAATGAATAAATTCATCGAAACAAACATTGTAGTACATAAAATCAAAGTAATGGATACAAATTTAAGCTTTTTTCCATATGTAGTTAACAGTGAACTACCGAAACTGCAAGATACAATTTACATCACAATGATAACATCAATCATTATGCCAATTTTTAATAAATTAAATGTGTAACTTATTCATTTGATACAATTCTAATCTGTGCATTTTATATCTGTGGCAGTTTTTATTATTGCTAATCTTCCTTGCTGTCTCATCCTTTGTGTACATCAATATTTCTTCTTAATTTCCATAGTTACACAAGGAAGTATTTTATCACTTATGAAAACTATATGTTAAATTCAGTCTTGCAGTTTTATGAAAATTTACACCCTTTAACTAAAGAAGTTGTTTCTTCTATCTTTTCCAAAACATTTCATCTATCTTTCCAAATTTTTTTTACTCTTCACCAATACAGAAACCTGTTAATTCTTTTCTCCCGTTAACCCTTTAAAGGGCTATTTTTTTCCAGTCATATTATGTTAAAATATTTTTAGGCTTGAAATTAGAACTAGAAAAGGGATTCATTTAGCTTATTGGATAAATTTAATTTGATTAATTAATTAATTTGGTTAATTAATAATTAAGTAACAAATCAAGACACATCATTTTGTCTGAGATAAAGAACTGAAGTATCTAAATTTCTGATTTACAAAAAAAAAAGAAAAAAAAAATGTCAGAACTTATGTTATTCTACGTAATTTCGTACAAATGTTGATAAATTTGGTGGGAAGCATACTTCCCACGGCCCTAGAAAGGGTTAAATGAATCAAAATTTTTGTTGCTTGACCAATTCAGTAAGACAGTTAATCTTCCAGTTAAAAAGTTAGCTGGATTGAGAAGTAATGTTTCATTTGGTTCCTTATAAGCATATGCTTTATAGAGTTCCTTATGTTAATGACCGTAAATTTATTATGGTTCCAATTTCTGCTAAAACACTTAGCAATTTCTAAAGGGAATCTAATGGTTTTTCTAAAATCTTCCTCAATACAACTTTTGTCATTTGAACCATTCTCTTCTTGTCCCCTCCCCACTTTGTAGTACATTCAACAATATGTTGAATGTACTACAAAGTATACTGCTACTTTAAACTCTTTTTTACAAAAATAATTTTGCACTTCAGGTTCCTTAATGCTATTATGCAACATTTTGAATGCAATGTCAGATAGTTTAAATATCAATATATTGACAGAGCTCACAATTCTTCAAACTTCTGTTCTTGAAATGAAGCATATGATGGCTGACAGAAAATGTTTTCTGCTTAAGCTAGATATAGTTGCAAGATGCATTGCACAAGTAAATAAAGCAATGTAAACTTCATTGTGATCCTTTGAATATAAAGGAACTGTGAAATGTGTTTGAGCCACCTCAAATACAGTCCAAAACACTATGTGAAGAAATGTATATATATTTTTAATAAATTAAGTAGCATACTCTAGAACTCTAATTATTCCAAAATCTTCCTTCATCCATTAATTTAAAAAATCGATAATCTGACATATGAGCAATAAAATATAAAAGTTTTTTCATTGAATATTAATTTTGTAATAAAAAATAAAATATCCTTTTCACTTTAAGATATAACATATTATAGACAAAAAAAAACATTTATGCACTCGATAATAACTCCTATATACTATCTAAAAAGGTATTTTCTCAGTAATAAAATCATTCATTTCCGGTAAGGAAAAACGAATTATTCATTTGACTGGCTTCCATGAAAAACGTAAAATATCATGATTGCATTTATTTTTCATTGTCGAAATAAACCCAACACATTTATGTAAATACATTTATAATTAAAACAATTAAATTAGTAATATTTCCACTAAGCATTGAAATACTTTTGATAAATTTGATACATTTTTCTTTCTCCTCACATCACAATAGTACAAAAAGTATTTCATTTAAATATTCATATTATATATACATTTAATAAATCCCAAAGTAGCTTTTAAAAAAAAATTTCGTTATATTTATATCAACAACAATTTGAAAGTGACCTTTCAAGATCAAATTTAGACAAATATTTTATATGTGCTGATGTAAGAATACTTTAATTTTTATAACGGACTAGCTTGCTTATGGAATGATATATTTTGATTTTTTTCGGTATTGTAACTGCATTGGCGTGAGATATTTTACTGTTTTGAAAATATTTGCATTTTTATAGCATTTATAATAAAGTTCCTTAAATATATTTCACAAAAAAAAGTTAATAATTTTATCTGTGCCTCAGTTTTTCTTCATATTTTTATGATTTTAATTTTTTATAATTTATAAAATTACTTAAAACAGCCTTTATTTTTTTATAACAAAAGTAAAATATGTTTAAATGCTGCCTGAATATTATTTTGAAGTTTTATTATTATTATTAATTATTTTTTTGATATTACTATTTTTTTCCAAAGTAAAATAAATAGTTAAAGCTAGATTCGTTTTTCAAGTGAATCCCACTTCTTTTTAAGTTCCTCAGTGTCTTTTCGTTGTTTTTTGTCTTCTAGGATTGTGGTTTGCAATTAACTGATGAGCCCGATAAACGGTGTTATCCTCTGGATGGACATCTTCTTTGTCGCAATTGTCACCTAAATAGACTAGAATCGCTGGGTAAAGCACCTAGTGCGCAATTGCAAAGATCACTTCAAATAAGTGACTTATAATATTGCAATTTAAATTATGTGAATAATTAAGCTGGTGCATCAAAATTTATTTTCATTGAAATATGCTTTCATACTGTGTGTTATAAATTATTGCTATTTTTTCATAGTTCTGTCCTAAAAAATGGATTTTCATAAGTATAGTACTCGGATGTCCATATATGCATACCAACAGATTTTCATTTTATAAGATATTAAATATATTATAACATTGATAAAGAATGATGACTTATACAGAAAAGTAAAAATTCCTCTCATAGCTTTAGCTGTGCAATTAAACATGGGACGATTTGAATGAAAGTGTAAATTTTCATTTGTAATATATATTAGATTGATCAACATGTGGATTGCTTAACAGATAAAACGTCATCTGGTATCCCCGAAGTTTATATCAGTTTCGACATTACAGCTTTTTAAAACTTTGAGCTGAAAATGAGGAAGAGTGCTTAAAAAAAGAGCGTAAATTATTTAAATCAATGAATAAAAATTTTAAATTTTACAGCTATTCTTATACATTCTACTTTCAAAAACTAATTAGCGTAGGTAAGCAAGCAAATGTAAGAAAAAATGAATGGTAAGCAATGTATTAAATGCTACTATCATGTAGTATATCATGTACTTTATCATCATACTTGTAACAACAAGATCTAAGATTTTTATGTTTTGAAATTTGCTAAATTGAAGAATAATACTCTTTTGAATTCTTGTGGCATTTTAATGCTACTAAAGGTAATTATCTAAACGAAATTCTTATTGTATCCAAATGCATTTCTGCATGTCTTGTTCGTTGGAATATGAAGATAAAATTAATTATAAATGTGTATTTACTAACCTAAAAAAATGGTTATATTAAAGTGTTTCATGATCTATGCGGTTTGGATCCAAACGATCTTTTCCTTATGGATTAATAGTTGCGTGTAGTATCTATCTGTATATTTGCTGGTATCATTGAATATTTGAAGCAACAAAGTCATTATTAATTATATTCAACCCAATCTTATTTTAAGAATTGTTGGTTTTCATGTGTATTTTGTTTTCTTTGAATTTGATCGAATTATGTTTTTTTTTAAATTAGATATTCAAATATATTTGTGCAGCCTCTACTTTAATACTGGGTGCTAGTAATTTTCGTTTTCTTCTAAAATTAATTCATTAGCATCATTTAATAATAATTTTTTTTCTATTTTTAAAATGAATTTATCCTGATTAGATGCATTTATTTTTTACCCAAGCTATCTATGTTCATAAACTGTTAATGTCGCTTTTGATGTTATTAAATTCCATTCTATAAAATGTTATTAATATGTGTGTTCATGCAAGTACTTGTCGCATTGTAAACAAAAACTATAAGCAATTTTATTTCTTGCCATGTCGTAGAACTCTGTATATATTATCCACATGATTATTTTCCTGTCATAAATCTCTTGCTTTGAATATTTTTAAAAACTGATTTTTTTTTTAGTTATTTTGAATATAGTTGTTACTATTTTTATGAAGTATGTGCCAAAATCGACAGATATTTGAAATAAATATTTAATTATATTGCAATCTAATTTTTGAAATATAAGCTTCTTAATAGTGGTATTATTGAAGAAATTATATTTTTAGATCTAATTATTGATCATATTAAGATTGTATTTCTTAAGAATTTTCTTCCGAACACTTTGAAAGTAAATATATAAAATTCTGAATAATCTCTTGATTTTTCAGATACTTTTTGCTTACAATTGATCAAAAAGTCATCATTCAAAAATTGCCTGATATTTTTTTTTATATCTTAAGTTATTTATTCTGCTTTTTTTAAATACTGTAAAATCTTTTTATTAGCTTCGAATTTTCTTGATTATTGAGAATACACGAACACTTCTTGTACAAAACAGAGTATATACCTATAATTTTTCATTGTTTAAATACTCAAATAAAACAAAACACTATTGTAGTTTTATTTACATGTTGTTATAGCTGTAATCTCAAGATATTGATGGATAGTTATTTAAATAAAACATTACCATGAATTTAAAATTTTATCATTACTAAATAAAACGATATTGTTAATAAATCGAAAAATATACTTCTCTAAACGTGGAAACAAATTACAAAAGCTAACAACTGCAAAATTCATGCGATATATGTAATTACATGTTACATTATTAAAATGTTAATAGAATAATTTCATTTATTAAAATTCTTTAATTTTAATTTTTTTGTTTTGTCAAGTAATGTTAAATGTTCGACAGAAAACAACTAAATTTCTTTAAGTTTTGATATTTATGTTGCTACATAAAGGTTGTACAATTGAGGTGATATACTTAATTGTCTTCAATATTTTTTCCCTCCTCGAAAGTTGATAATTCTTTAAATATCTCTATTCTTATATTTTTGTTGATTATTTTCATCGGTTTTATATATTGTTTTGTCTGTATTTTTCTTTATGCCAGTTTTGTAAAACTTGTATTATAATTTACATTGCACTAGTGATTGAAAATTATTGTATGGATTTTTTTTATTGCATGGAAAGAGAGACACAACTATTACAAAACTGGTAAAATAATATTGCGTAATTTTCATGCATTTAAATCTGATGTTTTACATGTAGTAAACATCATACTTATTTTAAAGTTTTAATAGAATACTTTTTTTAATTAAATTTATAAAGAGCTTTAAAGAATTTTGTATCATTTGTGCACTGTTTTGTTCATTAAAGTTGTTTCTTTGAGAGAAAGACTAAAAATTGCAAGGTAAATATTGTTTACACAGCTGTTTAATTTAAAACTACTAGAAATAGTTAAAAAAAATTTTTTTGCAGTGTAAGAATTTTGAATTAAATGATATAGTTGAATTCCATGTTGTTTGAAGATAAAATCTTTTAAAATGTGCCAAAATACCTTATTTCAAAATGTTTATTTGTTTTAATTTTTAGTCATTTTGTAATAAAATGATGTAGATCTATTTATATTTTTTGTAATTTTAAATTTGATGTTTCCTTCTGAAACTTTGTTTATATTTATTTTATTTGTATATAAAATTATTTATTAAAAAGTAAACGTATATAATATGCAGAGCAATGTCAAAGCTTTAATCTCAGAGTCAAACATTTAACTAGCATGGTTTGCAAATTATATTTTGAAATAATTTGCTGTTTTTAAAAGAAATTTAAAGTTTTGCATAGTCATTTTTCATGAAGTTAAATATTTAATATCACTCATTTATAATTTTTCTCTCCCATCTGAAATGTTTAAAGACTTATTATCAATTTTTTTTCCCTGCTATGGAACTTTGAACTTTTAATTAAAACACTAAAACTTGTGTTAGATATCATGTTAGTTAAATGGAATTAATTCTGTGCTTTCTTTTTTTTTTTTTTTTTTTTTTTTTTGCTTTTATGAGTATATTTGTTCCATGGAGGTCCTTTGCAATTTCTGCATTGAAAATATACTTAAAAGTATGAGTAAGTGGTCTTTAAAAATTAATAGGTATTGTGTAATAGTTTTTGTTTGAAACCTCTTCCATTATTTACTGTTATATTGTTTTCATTATGATATAGTTTACACCAACTTTCTTTTTTATTGTCCTGATAAGTTTTATTCATATGTATATTTAAGATTTTATTATTTGAGTTACCATGTGCTGGTTACATGTTTTACTATAGTTTATTTTTTCTTTGCAATATGTGGTAAATATTAGCTAACATTATAGTGACAAATATAATTTTGAAATGCATTCAGTTAAATAACTTTTAGTTTGTCGCTTGTTTTAGATATAGTTAACTTACTTTTATATCTTTGTATGAAAATATGTAAAATATTTTAGCATTTAGAAATAAAAAATCTGCAATGAAAGGTAGATTTTGTTAGATAATGAAAATAAAATACGATGTTATGTTCTGTTTAGAATGTTTGTATTTTGCTGTTGTACGATTTTGAATCGAACAAACAAATTTATGTGTCTTTGCTAAATATTTAAAGTTTCATTTATGTCGGAGTAAAGTAAAATGTTTTGTATTGATAATTCAGGATGGAATATTACTGAAATTGGTTTTACTGTCTTCATTCAACTAAAATAGTAAAGCTATTGACCTAGATCATGCTTATAGAATATTTCTTATTGAATTAGTATCAATTTATATTACCATTGCAAATATATTTAATAATTCAATTTTTATTTTTAAATGTATATATCTTTGAATCAATTTTATTGGATTTAACTTACTTCATCTTTATTTCGCTCATCTCAATTACCATACATTTCTTTAAATGCGTGTTACCATTGGAATTCTCTACCTTGGGCATGCTTCCCCCTTTTTACATCAATTCTCTTAACTTCTTTGTTATTATTCTTAGTTTTATGTAAAGCCTTCGGCATATGGATGAATTTTTCTTAGGTATGCGGGTGGAATTACAAGTTCCTTCTCTGTAAAACTGGTTTTCGTTTACCGAAATGAATGACGAGAACTTTCGCGCCGTTTGACTTCTGTTCACATGCTGTGTGGAAGAAAATTCGTCCGGATGCGAAGGGCTTAATGAATCATCTGAAAACTTGTTTTCATTTCCTTGAATTCTTTTATTTACAATTGAATTAATTATGTTATTTTTAGTAAAAAATTTTATGACGAATATATGAAATAAAAAAATATAAGGAACTTTTTGTTTCATTCTGGAATCTTTTAGCCCATCTTAAAAGGACATGCACTCGTATATTTTAAATGAAAACTGAATCCATATTGAGCATGTGCCTGTGAAATTTGTTCAATTTTATAGAAATTTACCAATAAGCGATTTTTCTTATATGCTATAATTTATTAAATTTCATGCTAATATATTATAAAGCTACAACGTTTTTAATTATACAAGTTTTTTTTATTTTTCTGTAATTCGTTTCTTATTAAAAATAATTCTCAACATTTCATCGTACAAGCGGTATCGACTCTTGGCAGTTTATTTTGTGCTCGCATAATCCACGTGTAGATTTTGAACTTATTCTCAACATTTGAGAAGTTTATTTCTGAAACGGAAGAGAATTCATTACTAATGCTAAGTGATTACTTAACTTCATTCATTTCTGATTATTAACATAAAATATTTATTATTTAATTTTTTCTGGTGCGTGGACAAAAAAATATAAATAAAATAAAATCAGCTTTATTTTGCAAAAAATTACTTAAAGTTATAAGCATACTCTACTCTATGATATACTGCTCGCACGTGCTGGCAAATCCATTTAAAGTTTTTAATTGGCGAAATCATAGAAATCATTTGGACTGTATTTTCATTCTAAATGTTAAAGAGTTGTCTCAATATGATTTAAATCTTCCGCGCTTAATTTATATCGTTCCATCGAATACAAATATTCTACGGTCTGCTGCTGTATGAAGAAACAGTGAATGTTCATGAATTTAAAGTAATCCCGATAGAAAAATAAAAAAGGATTCTTCAAAAATATATCGGTAATCTTATCCACATTACAGAAGCTTGTAGATTGTGCATAATAATCGGGTGCCATCGTCCATGTTTAGAACTCGTTATTCTTGCTTTCCATCTTTTACACATTTGCATCTTGATTGGCCAAGATTTACATGCGATCAGTTCTGTTGACATTGATCATAATTAAACTTATGAAGAGTCTTATGGTGCGATTTTGTAAGTGTTTACGCTGCTGTTCTTTTGATTTTAAACAAAAATCTTTTTTTTGTTTCCTATTTTGCCAATCATTGTGACAATATTATTAAAAAATGGCTGCTTAATATCAGGATTGTATGCGATCAACGGTCTTTCAACTTGTGCGTGAAGGAACCACGAACCAAAAGACTGCTGTACTCACATTTCGTTTGTAAAACTATTGAGCGTTTCGAAATGTACTCTTATGAAACTTCCCATTTTCAATTCAGAGAATGTCTTCTATACAAACTCAAAATTTAAGGATCAGTCTGGGAAAGAGGGCAGAAACTAAGTCTTATTTTGATATTATTTATAAAAGGAAAAGATTCAACTTAAAAGGACCATTTAATTCTGTAACAATGCTTATCTAAAATTTCATCAACATTTAACATTTTCAAAGGCAGCAGAATTTTTGATTACATAAACGATTTCCATATTTGAAATTATGATAGAAATTTAATGTTTGGTAAAATTATTATAAGTGAGGAATATGGATTTGGACTAAATTACCTTGATTTGCATTGAAATATTGTTAGCAATGAGCAAGAATAGTTGTCTCTGACTATTGATTGCTTCTAATTTTGACTTTCAGAAATTTGAATTTGTATTATCCAATCTTAAATTTTATTTCAGTTGATTCCCCAGCCCCCTAAAAATGGCGAGCATTGTCTTTTTTTAATTGCAACACATTTAAATAAAGAGATGATCGCTGTTAAAAGTGTTGAACCGAGAAGATAGAAAAAAAATGCCTAAATTATTAATGCCGAGATCTAATAAAGACGATAAGGTGTCTAAAAGATGAATATCAATAGAGGTATTTAGAATATATTTTTCCTTTATCAAAATGAATTTATTAGCACCGGCGCTCATAGCTTAGACATATTATTACTTATTTGAAGTATCTATCATTTACAAAAAAGTTTCCTAGCGTAAAAGAAAATGGAAAACAAATACTTTTACATGTTATAAAGGAAATTAAGAAACGAGGAAACAGGGTGCGGTGGGGTGGGGGACTGGGACACCGTGGGAGGATGACATGCTTTTCTTGTCGGAGCAAAAAGAAAGGAAAATTTTTATTTGAGAAGAAATTCCTGCGATTTTCTCCTTGTAGGCAACTTTTCTTCATTTCAGAGACATTACTAGATTTTACGGTGCACATATGGATAGTTGAGTTTTGAACACTGTAAGCATAAAAAGTACCAGTCACCGAGGACAGAAGTCATCGCTGTTTTTGACGAATTGTACTGCAGCAAATCACAAAACTTAAAAACTGATCGAGAGAATATGTGCCGTGTTTTTGCAAGGAAGCAAGACGCATCTAAACCGAAAACATTATTTCAACAATCACAGTACATTTCTCGAGTTGTTGACGCATTTTCCAAAATGAATAAATTGATAAAATTGAATGCATCCTTTCCATTGTCTATTTGTGCATGCGAAAGTAGTTTCAATACTTTGATAGTCTCTAACACGATTCAAAATAGGCTTCAGAGGCTGTATATTAGGTCATTAGATCAAGAAAAGTTTGATAAAATGCACCTTCAAAATCGAATTTAGCTGCACTGATGTCATTAATTAATTTTCTCACGTTTAAATATATCGCGTATGCTCCAGTAATCTCAGGTCAAATCCTTGTAATGAATATGATAAGAAAAATATTTAATTATTGCTTCTTCTAAGTTGCTGAAGTATACACATAAAGCAATGATGCATGCTGTCATAACTGAATTCAAAGTTTTCAAATTTGAGCGTCGAATCCTATTTCTGTGGTATGTTTAAGAACGAGTTAAATTTAAAATAGTTCTAATTAAAAAAAAACCAAATTTACATGATTTAAGGCTACTTAATCAGGTAATTTAGTAGGCGGTTTTCATGCAGGCGGTAATTATTTCTATTGAAATGTGTAAAATCATAGTAATACGCTATACACACACACACAAAAAAACACCTGTACAGATTTTGACAAAATTTTTATAATCCATTTTTTCAACGGGCAATTAAGCTAGAAGTTAAATAAAGACCTGAAATTTAAGAGGCCGAAAATTACACCCTTCCCCCCTGTACAGCAGGGCGTGCCCCTCCATTGGACAGATTCTAACATCTCTACCGACGGTTGTGTGTCACTTGCGCTCACTCATTAAGTAGTATTATATGCGCTCAAGCATTGAAATGGCTATTATAACGTTTATTTTTATATATAAGGTTTGGCGCATTGACAACGAATGACACAAGTTAATCAATCAATGTCAGTATGAGAATGACACTCCATGTCTCTGATAACGGAATGGAGCTTCCACGAAAAAATGCTAATAAACCGCAACGATTGCTCTTTAAAAACGAATAATATCACATTTCAGAAGAGTGTTGAAAATAATAAATAAAATGTGAGAAATTTGCTTCTAAAAGTTATTAAAATACAACTATAACTTTGCCGTAGAGAACACATTTATAAAAAAAATATAATTTTGATGTGCATAATATTAATTTAATCTAATAAACTGAAGTATAATTTTCGTATTGAATCTCTATATCCTGCTTAATTTATTTAACAGAATGAAACAAAATATACAAAAATTATTTTAAATTCAAGTTTAAATGGATATCAATAATATTTAGTTCTTTCACTTATTCTCAAAATTCTTCAACAGTACAACTGTCTTCTAGTTTATGTTACATATCTACTATGAAAAAATTTGCATCAGTTGTTAAAGTGGTTAAACATATGAAAGAAAGACTGTTTCACATCGTCATCGCAGAAAATAATATAACAATGTATAAATGAAACAATATGATGGTTTTTATATTCTTAAATTGGTTCATGTGAAACACGATTTTAAAGATTTGCATTTAAATATAAATAAATGTCATACACTGGTGTGCAAAACTTAAGCAACAGGTATGTTGCTTAAGTTTGCTCCCCATGCTCAGCACCAGATTGTCCAACAGTTCTTGAGGTAAGAGTGCCCATTCCTCAATCAGCATCTGTATAAGTTGTCGGGTGTTCCCAAGAGGATGTAATCGTGCCGCAAGGCGTCTACCCAAAGCATCCCACACATGTTCTATCGGATTTAAATCAGGGGAGCACGCCGGCCAATCCATTCGAGTGATATCTTCACTTTCCAGGAGCTCCTCAACAGCATGAGTCCTGTGTGGCCGTGCATTGTCATCCATAAAAACGAAGTCTGATCCAATGGCACCTCGGAACAGATGCACATGGGGAAGGATCACCTCCTGGCAATAGCGATCTCCAGTTACAGAACCTCTGTCGAAAACGTGGAGCTCAGTCCTCCCGTTCATCATAATGCCTCCCCAGACGACAACTCCAGGACCTGCGAAACGGTCTCTTTCCGTGATGTTACTAGGCTGAAACCGTGTCCCGACCTCTCTCCAAATCAACTGGTGTTGGGAATTGCTTGTAACATCACGGAAAGAGACCGTTTCGGTGATCCTGGAGTTGTCGTCTGTGGAGGTATTATGATGAACGGACGAACTGAGCTCCACGTTTTCGATAGAGGTTCTGTAACTGGAGATCGCTATTGTCAGGAGGTGATCCTTCCCCATGTGCGTCTGTTCCGAGGTGCCATTGGATCAGACTTCGTTTTTATGGATGACAATGTACGGCCACACAGGACTCATGCTGTTGAGGAGCTCCTGGAAAGTGTAGATATCACTCGAATAGATTGGCCGGCGTGCTCCCCTGATTTAAATCCGATAGAACATGTGTGGAATGCTTTGTGGAAACGCCTTGCGGCACGATTACATCCTCCTGGGAACACCCGACAACTTATACAGATGCTGATAGAGGAATGGGCACTCTTACCTCAAGAACTGTTGGACAATCTGGTGCTGAGTATGGGGAGACGGTGCGAAGCAACCATTGCAGTAAGGGGAGGGCATATCCCATACTAAGGAACATCTGCTTGCTGTTCTTGTTCTTGGACGGACAATCATGTGTAACGATACTATGAGCTCAATAAAGCCTTTTTTTGTTTGATTCCATACTGTATGCATTGTATTCATTTCTGCGCAACTATGCTTTCGTCATTCTTTCAGAACAAAATGCTGTATCTCATTTCTGAATTTCATGTCTCTCAGATGATTTCTCGTGAAGTTATGACAAAAAACATACCTGTTGCTTAAGTTTTGCACACCAGTGTAGATTTCTTATTTCTCTTTCTATCATTTTAACGAATCGAAAGATGAAATTACTAATTTATCATCTATCACTATCTATATTTTTTTTATTAATTTATATGGTTGTTTCAATGAAATCAGGATTTAAGGCTAGAACACATGTCCTGCCATAGTGCAAAAATTCAGTATTTTTCTTAAAATTCAGCATTGTAACACATATTCAAATTTCATACGTGAAAATGTCCTTTTTAGACATCTATTTCCTTTAATTTGCGATTATTTTTCATAAAATATACATTATGAATCAGAATTATAAAATATTTTTTGAATTATAAAATATTCAGAATTATAAAAATTAAAAAATATTCATCATAAAATGTGATAAAAAAACAGTTTTTTAAAAAAATTAAAGTAATGCATTACATAAAAAAGTATAGAATCCTAAAATACTATTATCAGCTGCCACAAATATAACATCAATTATGCATGATTCTTCATAACATAAGAAATTATATTCAAGAAAATAATAATAAAGTTTATTTTGTCTCTTATTATTATTACTATTATTTATTTAAATATCAAACTAAATAAATAAAAAAAAACTATCAAACTTCCTATATAATTAAGGTTCTGGTTTTTCTTTTTTCAAGTACCGAAAAAATTTAATTTTTAATAATTTAAAGGTAATGTTCAGCAGTATCCCATTTTCGAAGAAATTCACTTATGCATAATTTTTTTAATTCAATTTATTTTACACTAGCCGCCTTTGGCGACCAGCCGGTTCGCCAGTATTACCGCTCGCTACAATTTTCAATTAAATATTTTAAGTAACTGGTCTCTTAAAGGATTCTCAAACAAAACATTTTTAATCTTCAAATTTTGATAGTCATACCAATAAATTGTCTAGATCGTTTCGTTCAATTTACTATATATATTTTGCTAATTTGTTGCCATTTCCGGTAAAACTTCAACTTTAATTAAAAATGTAAATGACGAAATTGCAATTAATATTAAGATATTTTTTAATAAAACCAAGCGTTTTATTTTATTAATCACCTTTATTGTTATTTATTAAGTAGTATTATTATTATTGAATATGAGTATTGCAAACAGAATCGCTCGGTATTTAAGTCTTATGTTAACTACAAAATATTTTTCATAGTTTATGTAATATCTCAAACAATAAATCAACAAAAATTTCTGAGATTCAGTATAAAATTCAGTTTTTAGTTTTGCTTTCAAAAGGATTGAAATGAAATGAATAATAATATTTTGTTCCTGCTTATAAATATATTTCAAAAATTATGAAGTCTAAATTTAATGCAGTAAAGTATCATATTCTGATGAATATTCTGGACACACCAAATTTTAAATAAATGAATGAATGTTTCTATTTTCCACGATCAACTAAGACTTATTTATGAAGTTTTAAATGTTAAAAATTTAGAAAAACTCACCATTTTCATAATCTTAGGGCAATTAATCTTCAGAAACCTGCGCGCTTATTGGCGTATTTTCTTTGAAACGATCGATGAAAAATCTGAAATTATCCTTTTTTTATTGAATAGTGATATTCAAATCTTCATAAATCAGTCAGTTTAAGTGATTTGAAATAAATTCTTAAAAGTCAGTGATTTAGTTGATTGGAAATTAACTCTATGACCACCATAAAATCTGTGCTTTTTCTTGTGGTGTATGCATTCTCCTTAATATCCGCTCGAATAAAACATCACATACTACTTAGAACAAACACATCAAAAGTAAACATAACATTTCAATAGTTGCCAAAAACAAAACAGAGAAAAATGCAATTAATAAGCAGACGATATTTAGAAAAGTACAGATATTTAGACTGGAAAATGAAATTATCTGAAATTAAAAACACGCGCAGACGATATTTACAAAAGTAAAAATATTCAAACCTGAAAAGGAAAATATATGAGTTATTCCATCAATAAATGC